>CM076583.1:313968973-314206542 GCA_034641835.2 Pinus albicaulis | reverse complement strand
TTTTTTTCTCCTCTATATTACATACAAAAAAAATCATTTAAAATTTTATTTCGCTAGTTTTGATTAGATTTTAACTCATGGAGGTGGCCAATGGGTTCCTCTAATGGGTTCCTACGACAGGTTGAGGCTACTAAAAACGTATTATGATGTAAAGTGGTGTTTAATTTAAAAATGAAAGAATAGAGAGGTTCTACCAAATTTACAAAAAAAAAAAATTTACTTCTCCAAATATAATAAGGTCTAGAATTCTCTAGAATAATTTATGTATGAAGAGTTGGTTTCATTCAAATATTATGTAATGTAACTAATGTATAAAGTAAGATTATAGTTGGGAAAGTTGAGTACATTTAATGACACTGGAGATATATGAGGGATTATGTTTCATACTTTCTAGGAATAGAGGATATGAACCATTCTCCCATGGTTCAACCAATTCCTCATTATTTGTGTATAAACTATTTGGGCATGCAGAATTGAAAAATTGAATTGTGTAGTTGTTTGGGTCCACATCATTAAAGAAGTTGAAAGTTCACATGGAATATCTCTTAAACATAATCTTACAATACATAAATTTCAATCAACTTATCAATGACAAAATCTACTACCTACACACCATGATAGGTGGAGTGCAAAAGACCTACCTAGGTACTCAACATCTTCCTCCTACTTCTGGTCACCTAAACACATATTTATCATAGACTTGAAAGTTCTAGTTCAAAGAGAAATCAAGTTAATTTCAATAGCAATTTTCCCTCTCCTCCTCAAAGTTTCGCTATATCATATGTTTTGTCATCTTAATTTCAATAGTTTTATGCAAAAATTATTCTACCTCTTTTTCTTTCTTCAATTTTTGTATGGGCAAATTTACCCAATAGCTATATACAATCTTTGACTAAGCACTATGCAATTTCCAAATCAAAATTTTTAATGACTAAAACAACTTTTTATACACTTACCTTGTTTCTTTCTTATCTCATCTTTACACTTATATTACTATTACAAATCCCCTTTTTCAGTAAAAATAAATATATATTATTTATTTTCAAATTTATATTTTTTCATAATTATTTTTCTCATTAATTATATCCTTAAATTATAATAAGGATAGCTTTTAGAAATATATATTATTTATTTTGAAATTTATGTATTTTCCAAAATTATTTTTCTCATTAATTATATCCTTAAATTATAATAACTATAGCTTTTTATCCTTTCTGCCTACCGCTTTGATGACACAAAGAAAAAATGTATATCTCACTACGAAGAAAATATAAGTTTGTCCCAATGAAGTTGGAAGCTTTCATAAATCTATACTAATTAACGTTTTATATAGTAGTTAAATCAATTAATAATTTTCCGGTGTTTATTATATCTTTAATATGAAAATTAAATTGAGTGCTAAAAGTTAAATGATTTTTTGGAACACTATCCTAAAATAAACCAGTACTTTAAATTATTATAAAATAATTTAATTATATTAATAAAATTAAATTAACTTATAATAATAAAATCAATTAAAATAAAAATTAAATTAATAATTATTATTTATATAAATTTAATGATACCCATGTTTAAATTTCTTAATATTCTAAACTAAAATCATTAGCGAAGCCACTGTTCAAATAAAATATATATGTATATAGGCACACGATGCCTTCAAATATATTTTAAAATTAGCGAAGCCACTGTTCAAATAAAATATATATGTATATAGGCACACGATTCATAACCCTGAAATCCAAAGAATCAAAAACATTCTCACCTGAATTAACTTTGAATGTTTTTCGTTAAAATAAGAGCCTTCATCGCTCTTTAACACGTTTCTCTACTCGATATTGCTCCTCACCAGTTGTCGCTTGGATTCCAAAGGAGATCAATGAAGTGTCAGGCACACTGACATCGTTCGGTTACATAATGTTCATCGCACGCTGACATCCTACCACCATTTCTCTATAAGGACTGTTCTAATTTGTATTCTCAACTGGTTGGTGGCCATTAATCATTGTATTCCATGCTACACTGCAACAATTGCAGCTCTGATTGATTGTCTGGTTGGGAATTATGTTTTCGTGTGTATTGGTATTGTCACGCTCCCCTTCAGAAAGCGATGGCCCTACAAACTCGTGGGATGCCGAGCATAATGGAAAAACCATTGCGGAAACTGTAAATACGGACGGGGAAAACCCATGGGATGCCCAGCACAGCGAGAGAACGATTGAGGAAACTGTAAATACAAACAGGGAGAACTTTTACAGAGGATCTCACTCGTCTTCAAACTCCACAAGAAGTTGTAATGACAACTGTCTGCGGACTCCGAAGCAGCTTGCTCTACAAAAAGTTAAGAAGAACCAGATAGAAGCCAAGGCAGTGGCCTGGGAAGAGGCCAAGTTGGCCAAAATTGAGAACAGGTAAATCACATCAGACGATAAATAGAAATTACGGGAATTTGATAAATACAAGCAGGCCCAAAGTTTTAAATCAATTGGGTGTATGCTAAATCTAATATAACGTTCCCTTGCAGATTCAAGAGGGACGAAGCAATTATCGAAGCATGGGAGGAGGAACAAAAAGTGAAAGCTAACATCAAAATGAAGAAAATGGAGGTATGGATAAATAACTGTGACAAGGATACGAGATATATGTTTGAATTTTTTCTTAGTACTTTTTGTTTTACTTCAGAGTAAATTGGAGGAGAAGAGAGCCGTGGCATTTGAGAAAATGCAGAATGAAATTGCTAAATACCATAGAAAAGCAGAGAACAGGAGAGCCGTTGCTGAGGCTAGAAGGGCTGCTGCAAACGCCAACATAGCGGAAGTTTCTCAAAAGATCCGTTCACTTGGTAAAGATTCAAGAAAATTTTTCTTCGTCTTCATGTAGAGATTTAGTACGACAATGCTCAATTGTATATATCCTTCAGCTTCGCTTTACTGTACATTTTGGCTTTACTTGGTGTCTCTTTTTTCGCTGTGAATCCCTTGATATGAAAAACAAGGCCTTATTTCGAAATGTTGATTGCAGATTTTTGGCTGAAACTAAAACACTTGAATAATGCAGAACTATGTTTGGTTGAAATTATTAGTGCAGTCATTCTTGAATAGTGCAAAGATGACAGAAGTCAAATAATGTGGATGTTCTGTATATTACTACATTTGATTCAATTGCGTATATACCTATGTGGATGTTGTGTATATTACTACATTTGATTCAACTGCGTCTATAAAATGCTGCTCGTAAACCATGTTTTGTGTAACGTAAATGTCACCAGCCGTGGTTTCCTTTCTAAGTTTTTTCTATGTGCACAACATTAAAGGTTGAATGCCGAATTTTCTCGAATTTTAGCATATCTTACTGAACTTTGTGATATCAATATTTAACATATGGTACCTACAAAGCAATGTTATTATTTTAATTTTACAACCACAACAAAAGTATAATTTGTCTAATTAGTTGAAAGAGTTCGAGGGTGCAATAATGAATTTACTAGCACAATATAATTATTAGCAGCAAAAACTCTGTCCCTAATTCCGTTTTAGGATAATGGAGTAGCTTCTTCATGTTCGAATACAGAAAATGTTTATGATCAGTGAACAAATATGGTAGAGGAAATGTTTATGATCAGTGAATAAATATGGTAGATCTGTAATTACATGCTGTTTGTCCAGTGATCCCCGAGGCCGTGAGTAATGCAACTGTTAGTGATCGTTGTAAAATGGTGAGCGAGATAGATGAACAATTAGGCACAGTGCTTTTTGCAGTGACGAAACCTTGTTGATATCCAATGACATGCCTTTTTAACGAGTCAAGTGCAGTGATAATAGATATTTTGGAAGAGAAAATATGACAGCAATATAAGGGGTTACTTCTGATATCAAGTAGATATCTACAAAATAATCTATATCTATACTTACAGTAATTATAGAGTAACCCATAGTCTGTCTGCTATTTGAATATTTTTTAGAAGCAATATTGTGAAATTCATTATGAGATTTCTCATTCATGTGCGGTTGACTGTGAGTGACTTGCCAGCTTGGTACCAGCAGCTATTGTGAGAATCTGGTGAGATCCTCGTAGGAGAATTTCATAAACTCATCAGCTTGAATTACGAGCCGAAATTGCGATAGTTTGGTGAATATTTAGTAGGATAAAATCATGGACTCACTAGGTGGGATTACGATCAGCTATTGAGAGAATTTGGTGAGGTTTCAACCGGATAATTTGGTGAAGTCTTAGTAAGAAAAACTGAATCTCTAATTAGAGAGAAACATTGGACGTCGGGAAATCGACAAGTTTTATCGAGAAGGAAATATGGATAATGCTTTTCAATGGAGCAGAGAATAGTTTGAATCTGGGGTGAGGTGTTTGAATCTGGGGTGAGGTAGAGTGGCGAACAAACAATGTAGAGCCTCAATGTCATAGAGGCTCTTTCCTTGCATCTAGGTTTGATGATTATTTGATATTAATAGTTATGGGAGGGAATGGACTATGAATATTACTGAATTATTTGATATTTTTGAACCTCGAACGTGGGTAGGGGTAGGGGTAGGGGTAGGGGTAGGGCTAGCGGTAGAGGGGGTAGAGGCGCAGAGGTAGGGGTAGGGGTAGGGGTAGAGGGGTAGCGGGAGGGGTAGGGGTAGGGGTAGGGGTAGGGGGGTAGGGGTACTTTGATATTAATAGTTATGGGACCTGGGTAGAGGTAGAGAGGCAAACAAACAATGTAGATGCTCCTCCCTTTATCTTATCATATTTTTAAATCTGCGTAGATGTAGAGAGGCAAACAAACAATGTAAGATGCTCCTCCCTTTATCTTATCTGCGTAGCAGACTCTCTTTTGGTCGCTTTATCTTATCTGGGTGGCACAGGGTCTTTCCTGAAATCTCGGTAGAAGCATAGGCTGTTCGTCTAGGTCTTATCTGGGTAGCACAGGCTCTTTCTTGAAATCTCGGTAGAAGCATAGGCTGTTCATCTAGGTCTTATCTGGTATAAGAGGCTGTTTCCTTGCATCCAGGTCTCTAGGTCTAGGCTTGAGGATTATCTGGTAGCAGAGCCTATTTCCTTGCATCCAGCTGTCTAGGTCTAGGTTTGAGTATTATTTGATATTACTGGTATAGGTTTGAGGATTATTTGATATTACTACACAAAGGCCGTTTCCTTTCATCCAGGTCTTATCTGGTAGCGGAGGCCATTTCCTTGCATGCAGGTCTCTAGGTCTTGGTTTGAGGATTATGGAAGCTGTTTCATTGCATCCAGGTCTCTAGGTCTATGTTTGAGGATTACTTGATATTGCATCCAGGTCTCTAGGTCTATGTTTGAGGATTACTTGATATTACTACTCAGAGGCTGTTTCCTTGTATCCATGTCTCTAGGTCTAGGTTTGAGGATTATCCAGTAGCAGAGGTTGTTTCCTTGCATCCAGCTCTTATCCACGTCTCTAGGTCTGGGGATTATCTCTAGCTCGTATCCATGTCTCTAGGTCTAGGTTTGAGGATTATCCAGTAGCAGAGGTTGTTTCCTTGCATCCAGCTCTTATCTAGGTCTGGGGATTATCTCTGGCTCTTATCCAGGTCTCTAGGTCTGGGGATTATCTGGTAGCAAAGGCTATATCCTTGCATCCAGGCCTCTACGCCTAGGTCTGGGGATTATATGGTAGCAGAGGCTATATCCTTGCATCCAGGTCTCTAGGTCAAGGATTGGGGAGTATCTGGTGGCAGAGGCTATTTCCTTGCATCCAGGTCTCTACGTTTAGGTTGGAGGATTATTTGATATTACTACTTAGGTCTCTAAGTTCTCAATTTAGGATTAAGGATTATTTGATTTACTAGTTAGGTTCGAGGATTATTTAGTATTACTAGACCTCATTAATTATTACTAATTATTACTAGGCACCATTAATTACATTCATGTTTAAAGATTATTATTACTGGACATCACTAATTACATTCACTCACGTTTAAAGGTTAAAGGTTTTAACGATATTGTTACTGGACATCACAAATTACATTCACTCACGTTTAAAGGTTAAAGGTTTTAACGACGTCTAATTACAAGTTAAAGGTTTTAGTATATGCCATGATTAATTACATTTTATTAAATGTCATTAATGATGCAAGGTTTTAACGATGTCTAATTACAACTTAAAGGCTAGTATATGCCACGATTAATTACATTTTATTAAATGCCATTAATGATGCATGTCAGATTAATTACATTTTATTAATATGACATGAAGCATGTTTATGTTACATTAATTATATTTTATTAATAATTACATTTAAAGGTCATGCATGTCAGATTAATTACATTTTATTAATATGACATTAATGATGATGTTTATGTTTAACATAATACTTTTAAAGTTATTTTAATGGTCTATAATTATTAATAAAATGGATATTAATCCCCGGATGCGGGTGCTCTAATGTATAGTTATTGAGATGGGACTTATTAATGGATATTAATCCCCGGATGCGGGTGCTCTAATGTATAGTTATTGAGATGGGACACAGGAGTGGCAAGTCCTGCCGACACCTGCCCAACCAGTACACTGCGTTAAATTGCCATCTGCGCCATGGCATGCAACATTTATACTCCACTCCTACCAACGCCATGGACTCAGAAAACATTAGCATTCGCTTGACTTCCACTGAGATGAATCCTGCCTCCGCATGCTCCGGCTGGATTTACATCAAGGGCGCAATTATGGAGACAGATCTGCTGTGTGTGGGAAGGATGGTCTTGATGCGAGTTGGCGCCGATCTTATGGACCGGTACCAAACGCATCAGGTTAAATATCCCCTGGTCTCGGCTTACATTCAAATTTGCATTGGCGTCGTTGGCTATTTTCTGCATCGTTGGGAGAAGGTTTATCAATGGAGGTTGCGTTCAGTGCAGAGTGAGGCACACCCACCAAGGAGAGCTGCGCTGGTGCTGTGTTTTCATTCGAGCTCGGGCCACCCTCTGTTGGCTTTCTCTGCTGTCTTGGTTGCATTTAGGACCCTGCTTTTTCTTACAATTCCACGGATTCGACAGCGTATGCGGAGCCGAAGAGGAAGCTTAAGGGGTCGCCCCTCTCGTGAGCATTCCAGTCCCTCTCCGGATTCTTCCTCCTATGGCGGAGGCTCGAGCCACTACCCCCGGAGACGAAGTGGTAGGGGGCGCACTCAATATTTCTGCCTGTTCTGGGGTCCCCATTCGCATCGCCCACCCGCCTCCCCTGCTCCAAATACAGGCACTGCTCATTTTATCTTCAACAGTTCCCTCAACCGCCCTCGGATTACAACTATTTTCTCGGTGGTTTTTCTTGAGGAAAGCCTGCAAGGGGAGTCCGGCTCGCAACTTGTTGTTCCTGATGCGAATACTGATGTTCCTGGTGCCCAATTCTCGAATTTCAATTTGGGAAGCGGCAGTGTCCCGTTGCAGCCTCCGTTGTGCCCTGTAAGCTCGGTTCCGGATGAAGACATGCTCCCTGTTGAACCTGGACCCTCGGCTTCTGAAGAAGGGCTCGCTTAGGACATGCGCGCCTCCGACTGGTGCAGGATTGTGGAGGAGACTCCCGATGATTAATGGGTCTGTGGTTTGGTCGTTTTCTGTTTCTGTTGCCCAACCTATTGGGTCTTTTACAATACTGTTAGTTATGGAGCTTTTTCGGAACTTTTTTTTCATTCTGGGTCAAAGCATATTATGGAAAAACCTCGCTCTGCACCCCTGCGTGGGATAAGGCAGTCTATATCTTTGCTTTTTTTTGAAAATTCTGCCTCTAAGGCAGTAGACTCTGACTTCGGTCTCGTTGTAATATTATCCTTCTGTTAATATCAGTTTTACTTAGAAAAAATAAAATAAAATGGATATTAATTATTAAATGATAATTATTAATCATTAAATAAAGATTTAATCTCTTAATATAATATTAATATGTATTTTCATATGTATTTTCAATGTGTTAATGTTGTTTTAAATTAAATTTATTAATTAAAAATAATGCAATAAAGCAAGTATATGAACAAGTGCCATATGAAAAAGATGTGATTTGATTTGATTTTTTTGGCATATGAAAAAGATATGATTAGATTTTTTTGGCATTTTTTATTGATAAGTCATAGTATTGTAACAAAGACTATATAAAAATTAAAAATCTTAAAAATATTCTTAATAAAGTGGAAGGGAATGGAGTGATACTATTTTTAAAGTTACAATTTTATTATCAATAATTATTAAGTGGGTGGTAAGGATTCAATTTCCATATAATATTTTATAATATTTTAAGTAGTATACACAAATTAAAGGCTAAGATTTATTTTTCAAATTAGTTGTGTTCTTTTTTTTAATTAAATTTATTAATTTAAAAATATGGTATATGAAAAACTGTCATATGAAATGAGTTATGATTTTTTGGCATTTTGTATTGAATTTAAAAATATGGTATATGAACAAGTGTCATATGAAATGAGTTATTATTTTTTGGGCCTCTTGTATTGATAAGTTATAGTATTGTAACAAAATCTATTTAGAGATTCAAAATCTTCGTGATAAAGTGGAAGTGAATCTCCATAGTGAGAAATCTTGTCACATTATTTTTAAAATGTATATATATTTAATTTATATATTATTTTTTTATCAATAATAATAATAATAAATTTGATTTTGTAAGTCATGATATTCTATAAACTGCAAATATAATTATTTACATGATTGTTCTAGAGAATTCTATTGGTCTCACCATGATCAAGTTTGTTGACGAATACCACCCAACCATGACAAACATTCCAAAAAATACACAAACTAGCTGACCATAGCCACAAAGGCCAAATATGCCAAAAAACTGACAAAACAAGTAAAACGCTAGTGAGTATACACAATCATTGGAAGTGATAGAAATAGGATTATCTGGTGTCATCCCTGGTGGAGGGGGAGAGCAGAAATGAGAGCTTACATGTTTCTCCAGATGGACCAACCAATCTTCTAATTGTTCTAGTTTCTCTAAGATATGAGTGTGTCCATGCCACACTACCACTACTCATTCCCATTTATGACATCGAAAGTATTCGATTTGGGTCGAAGATGCCATCACTACTTCATGCTCCTCCCTCTCGTTTTTCTCATAGTTCTCTAGCTGCAGTTTTAACAAACTACCGCGGTTGATCTAGGGAGACACGAAGGGTTTTTCCACCCCTTCTCTGCAATGGCCCACATCCTCTGCAAGGGCCCAGCGCATGCACCCTTCATTTCCTACTCACACCATTGGGCGTAGGCTCCTTGACTTGACAACGATTCCTAGGCATAGTCTCGAGGGATTTTCCTTTGACATTATTTCCCAGATGAGAACTTCTTCCTGATGCCATGGAGGAGAAGTGTAGAGGAGGGCTTGCTAACAAATCCACCCACACTAAGCCCCAAGTCACCACGAAACTCGAAGAGGTGTCTATTCTTCCCACAACTGCGAACCTCCCATGCACCACCAAAGGCACCACACGAGAGTTATGTGAAGTTCGTCCAGTCCTCTAGATCCAATCGAATTCTTCCAAAGAGCTTGACACCCGAATAGGATTTTGCCACGAATGGGTCGAATTCAAACCACAATTATTGCCCCTCATAGAGACCAACCACACCGCCTCCAAAATATAGACCACCCGCTCCGGATTTACCGAGCAGTAGTCACACCACGTTAGTAGAACATATTGGAACCCACAATTAAGTATCAAAAAAGTATTAACCACCAATTCAGCAATGGAACTCAGAGACATAGAAGAATAAGGAACCGAGGAGGCTATAACTGATTGCGCTGACAACCCTACCACTTCCCCTCCCGCACTATTTCCGATTCCACAGTCACCACAGGGGTGGGTGTCTTAACAACCCACAAGGTATGAAAACTACTAGATTGTAACCAAAAGTAGATAGAAGAAGAGTTACCAATCCGTTCTGGTGGTCACAAAGGAAATACATGAGAGGGAGTGTAGTGGTGTTGTGCTTAGCTCACTTCTACAGACTCCAATCACCCCAGTTTCCAACATAATTACAATACTTCTCCCATTCAACCCTCCAGTGGCTACTTGAGATCTGGAGGCTATGCACTTGGTGTCGTCCTAGTGCTCCTTCCCTGTACTACAAACAGAAAAGTTTGACATACTGAGATCCATATATTGCATTATTTACTTTACATTATTTTCACAATATTTATGCTCGATTCACATTTTATAACCTTTTTATTTCTATATCATGCTTTTTCTAGATCTCGTTCTCAAAAGTTACCGTCCTCTTAATGTGGCCGAAGGTGTTACAATCCCTTAACATTTTTTGACAGACATGTCACTTCCATATAACAAATTTTCTGTTTTTTTATTTTACTGAACACATATATGATTTTTTTAAAACTAATTACATCGATAGAGGTGTCTTCCTTATTCGATGTGGGCACTTCAACACTTTTCTTAGTTAGAGATTCGAGTCGCATAATTGAAAATGACAAATGCGAAAATATTCTCGTCGTCGTCTTTAAATCAATGGATGGAATTTAAAATGATAATTTCCTTGCATATTCAATCTATGCATTTAAACCAGGTTTAAATTAAAAAAATACAAAACATTATAAAAAACTCATTATGCCACTTGCAATTAACAATTTACAAGGATTGATAAAATCTAGATTCACCTGCATTGAAATGTGGCTTGGATGATTGAATTATGTAATGTCTTCCATGTTGCATGTCTGTGCTCCGTTCACATTCCTCCCTTCTATTGAAATGGTTACTCCCTCATTAGCATTTCTGGATCAAACATGAATGGGTCATTTACACAAGTAACTAGTGGAACACAAAGCTCCATTAACTTGAACGAATCATTTACAATAAGTCGTGGAATAGTCAAAAGAATTTTTTCAGCAAAATATCATTTTTTCTAATAATATTGTGTTTAATATTTAGGTTTAAGTTTAATAATAATATTACTTTAGATTACTATTACTAATAATAATAGTATTAGATTACTATTGTAATAGTTAATAATATCATTAGTGATTATTATTATTATTACTAATATTAATATTAAATCTTACTAATATTAATATTTATTTAATATTATATTAATAACAATTATATAAGCAGTAATATACTAATAATATCAATTATTAGTAGTAATTTCCTTAAAAATATTAACCAGATTCATAATAATATTAAACACATTAATAATATTATTAGGAATTATAATAATAATTTTCATTCATACTCTATTACATTAATAATATTACCATAATTATAACATAAATATATTATTAATGTAATAATAATACTTTATTTAACCATTCATAGTTATGTAAATATTAATGTTATTAATAATATTGTTAAAAACATTTAATAGCATTAATATTAATAATATGTTAGATAATGATAACAAAAAATTCAAATTAATATGAAAAACATTTTGATAATAATATGTTTCCAATATTGTTTTTAATGGTCCCCAATCTATCTCAACTAACACTATTTTTTGGTTTCAAAACCTATTTCCAAGTGTTAACCACGGAGGCCTATACCAGATGGCTAGGGTTAACAATAGTCAATCCATGGATAAGCATCAATAGCCACCACTGAAATGGTAACCATAGTCAAGTTATGGTCAATGTAAGAAAAGCCATAGTCAAAATATGGTTAACCATAGTCAAGGCATATTCAAACCATGGTTATCTATAGTCAATCATGTTCAATAGTGGTCGAACATGGTCAAACCATGGTCAAATGATTGACAATCATAGTCAAATCATGTTCAATCATAGTCAATCATGATCAACCAAAGTCAAATCATAATTAACCACACTCATACAATTGATAACGGTAATAATTCATAGTGAAAACATAGTCAACGATGTTCAAACATGGTAAACATGGACAACTATAGTCAACCATGCTCAAACATAATTAAAAAATTGTTAAACATAACCATGTTCATTGATGTCTAAACCATTCTCACCCATAATCAATGCTTAATTAAAATGTTTAATAATATTAACATTAATATGCTTTAAATCACATTGGTTTGCGAATGTGGTTGACTATGTGTGATTATGTTCGACTATGTTCAATTGTTTTTTACTATGTTTTCTAGAGAACACTCTTCAACTTCAAACAAAAATAATCATCTATTATTATTATTGATTAATATTAATAATCAAACATAATAAACCACATTAGCCAAGAAATTTACTCTTTGAAATCAATGTTTAAATGGTTCACAATGATCAAAGTTGGTCAACCTTAAGTTTACCATATTTGACAATAGTCAACCATATTTAATTATACTTAATCACGGCTGATCAAAGTCAAACATTATCAACTTTAGTCAACTAAGTTCATCATTCATCAATCACAATCAATATTGATGAATGTTTAATAATAATAATAATAATAATATTAATAAAGTTAACTAATAAAAATAATAATATTAATATTGTGACATTGAAATCATACAAAAATTTGTCTAAACTCACAATGCGACAAACATTGCTGCAATGTCACAACATTTATCGCCAGGGAAAATTTTAGGGGCGAATTTTAGCCCAAAGGTGAATTTTAAGGGATTTTCAATTTTAATAGGGCGAATTTTTTATATAAAACCCATTTTCTATAGTTTAATAAAGTTAGCCCAATAAATATTTTAAAAATAATTAATTATTAAATATTAGCCCACCAAAAAAAGGGCGCATAAAATTGGAAAAATGAAATTCGCCCCGATTTTTTTGGTTGGAACAGATTTCCATGGCATTCGCATGGATTTACAGGGTTGAAAGGAGGGGTTAGAGTGATTCGCCCCATTTTTTCAATGGTTAGGAGAGGTGGCTGGACACCGATCTTCTTGCTGGCTGAGTGAGGCTGATCCTCTCTGGTCCATTCGGTGTTAGGGCCCTCCCATAGTTCGTATATAGCAGAGATACACTTCGAAAGAGATGGTATTGGTGTTGTGGGAGATAAAACTCGCAACAACCTACGCGCTCGACCTCAAGCTCATGTACAAGCTCGCTCTCAGACTCCAACGCCGACTAATAACACAGAGGCACCCCGCTTTTCACCATTTTGTTCAACGGTATGCACCTTCCTTCCCTTTCTTGAATAAATAATCCATCAAAATCTTCATGATAGTTATGCATCATAAGCCTTCTTGAATTAGACTTCGTTGTGGTCCTCAATGCTCAGGGTAAAGAATTTCGTATCACAAATTTGCACTCATAGTCTGCCTAATGTATGTCTAATTGTTGTAGGAAATGAAATATACATATCACAGAATGATGAAAAGCCGCCATGAGGGCAGACTATACTGGGTTTTTTCAAATGTATCTGGTTGTCAAGGTGGAGATCCCATTTCCATTAATCTAAGCCAGCATAACCAATGTAGCAATCAATGCTCAGGGTAAAGAAATTCACATCACAAATTTGCAGTCATAGTATACCCTATGTATGTCTAATTGCTGTAGGAAATGAAATATACATATCACAGAATGATGAAAAGCCTCCATGAGGGCAGACTATACTGGGTTTGTTCAAATGTATTTGATTGTCAAGGTGGAGATCCCATTGCCATTAATCCAGGCCGCCATAACCAATGTAGTAATCAAACAGAAGAAGGGACCGGGATCCTTGTGGGATTTTGGTGAAACTTAGCGAGTCATTACTAGCCATAAATTCCACCAAATTGTGGGCATAGTGGCAGTAAATCTTGTGTCAATATTGCAATATAACACTCTTACCATTTAGCTGTTAAACTTGGTGTCATTATTGCAATTAAAAACTCTTGCCATTTAGCTGTTATCTTTGCAAACTTAATTTAAACTGCCTAAATTGACATTTTATAGTGGGATTTGTGATTTTCGATGCTCCTATGTAGTGATCCAAAAGCATATTAGCAGAGGGAAGGACTCGTGAACATGGAGGGATTCAATATGGGCCATCAACAAAACCAAAATGACCAGCAGCATCTGCAAAAATATATTATCATAGATTCTGACCAGGTAAGAAAATTTCTTACTGAATCAATTCTAATACACCATCTTCAATCATCAATCTCAAATGATACAATCAATTGTCCTCAACGCCAAAATCTCTGCATCAGTGACAACACCAACAGAAATGCACCACCTGGCCAATTTCTTATGATGCCTGCATGGTCTCAATCCCCCGCAACCCCCTATATAGGAATCAAGCTCGTCACTGCATTTCCTCACAATACCCACATGGGTATGCCTGGCATAAATGCCTCATATCTGCTCTTAGAATCATTCACTAGAAGCCCTTTGGAATTTATAGATGGAGCAGAGATTACCCACTGGAGAACTTCATGTATATCGGCTTTAGCTGCATCATATCTTGCAAGACAAGATGCCCATGTTCTTGCCATGGTGGGTGTTGGTCAGCTTGCCCCTTATTTAATAAGGGTGCATCTCTCTGTGAGACCCAGCTTGAAAAGAGTCATAATATGGAACAAAACCCCTTCCAAAGCCCAAGCCCTAGTTGAAAAAATCAGAGTGGGGTTGGGTTCTGTTGAGATTGTATGTGGGGGAGATGATCTGGATGCCATTATTGGGTCTGCAGATGTGATAAGATGTGCCACAAGTTCAGAGTCTCCACTAATCCATGGTGCCTTTGTGAAGCCTAGGACTCACTTGGATCTTGTGGGATCCTTTGCTCCATCGATGAGAGAATGTGATGATGAAGCTCTTGCAAGGGCTAGAGTCTTTGTAGACTGTGAGGCCGCATTGAAAGAGGCTGACGAATTAATTGGGGCTTTTTGCAGAGGACTGCTTCGGCCCGAGGATGTTGTGGGTACTCTGGCAGAGCTAGCGAGGGGTAGTAAGGGTGGGAGGAGTCGGGCAGAGGAGATTACGGTATTCAAGTCTGTATGTTCTGCAATTGTTGATCTTGTTACTGCCCAGGTTATATATGAAAAACATATTCAAAGTAGTTGTTAGTGAATCCATGCAAAATTTCATGTATGCTAGTAGGATGTGCACATGTTTAAATGGCTAGTGTGGACCTCATAAACTACAGTGAGAACATGGTGCGTAATAACTATCCAGTTGCAGGTTAAATCTTGAGCTTCACAAGTTCAAAGTTAAAATCAAAATGTCAAATGTGGGAAGTGGTTTCAACTTTCAAGACAGAATAAACTCTAAAGCATGCCACCGTTTGCTGGAATATCAGATGTTTTCTGCAATCGTTGGCATGCATGATAAAATTCTTACCTCCAGAGCTGCAACCCCTCCCCAAGATGACAATTCTAGACGGGTATATTGGGACCTTAATAAACATGTGGAGATGATATGATCTTAAGACAACTATATATATCTTAGCGACGGGGACGTAGCTGCAGCAAGCAGCTAATGGAGCAATGATTACCAAGACCCTGGGATAGTAGTACAGGACCTTTGGTTTCTATATTTGCCTGCTTGTATTTCCAGTTGGCTTTAACGGCTTGTGAAAAAGTGCAGTTATAGTAGCTGAATTTTAATCTTTTAAAACTTAATAAAATCTTGGCATTTCCTTGCTGATTGCCATTCATATATTGCATTCTTTCTTTCTATCCATATGTAAATGGCATTTTTTTAGGCCTAATGTCATTTATTGAAGATTATTTACCTTGAGGCTTATATATGGAATTCAAATTTTGGTATAAAGTCACGTTGTCATATTTTATCTAAGCATCGGTTTCATTTTATTCTTGATAATTAGATAGATTTCAGTCCATCTGTATATGTTTGATGGGTTTTCCACTTACTCAAAATTGGTTAAAGTTACCTTGTGACTACGTCAAAGTTGTAGAGTGACAACGACCAAGCACACACTGCCACCACGACTAGGAATTTGCAACAAGACAATGCTATATAGGCCATGTCAAATAGTTATGCTATCTAAGCATCCATTGCATTTTCTTCTTGATAATTAGATAGATCTCAGTCCTTGTATATATGTTTGATGGGTTTTTTCACTTGTGCAAAATTGGGTAAGTTGCCCTATAATTATTGTGTCAAAGTTCCAAAGAAACAATGACCAAACATGCACTGCCACTGCAACTTGGAATCCGTGACAAGACAGAGCCATATGCAACCATGTCAAATTGTTTACAATCGTCTGATCATGTAAAGAGTTTTGAACAGTATAAATGAAATTTCAGCTATGTACTTAGTGAGAAGATTATGATGGAAAACATAATGAAATGCTGTTGAAATTCCTGCATGGCATGTGTCTGGTTGTTTATTTTATCATCATCATGCATTTTTATTTATCATATTAATGAAGTTGTTAGATGGTCATAGATGCTCCCATATTATTGGTGTCTTTTGTTATTTTTTTCCAAGGAAAATCTTGCGGGATCCCCTCCTCTTCCCTGAAGTATCTTGATGGAGGTTCACTCAACTATTAGCCATAATAGCAGCTAGTAATCCTGAGGGGCTCAACTGAATTTGAATGTGCCCTATGGCCTTCCTGTCTGCAAGATGCCTTGGGTGCATGGGTGGATGGTTCAACCGATTGAGATAACTTTTAGGGCTTGTGTCCTTTATTAAGGTATGAAAATTTTTGGTGTGATGAATGTCATGGATTTTTTTCTCTAATTCTAGGACATTTCCTTTGTAAGTCAGCTGGAAAGGTGTCACAACCCCCTTTGCTGCCTTGGGGCTCCAAATTTAATGGGTAAAATGTCGGTAGTCAACAATGTACTAGACCTCACACGTTAGTGATTCAAGGGCCAAATTATAAGCCAACAATATACCCTAGATAGATTGAATAATTTTTTAGGCTACTTTGGTCTAGAATTTTTCCTTCTGCATAAATTCAGGTTGAAGTTCTTTTGAATTGGCTATATTCAGTTATCGAGGACAGAAAGAGTTCGACCAGTACATAGTTGCAATATTAACAAATTATTTGTTTCTTAAATACAGACTAGTCCATTTCAATAGATGTTGTATGATCAACCGCGAGAAAGAGTTTGTCAGAGATGGAGACAAGATAATTAAATGATGCAGTCTCATTCAATACTATGTGGATTGAACAAGCCCATAGTTGATGACTTACAAACAAATAGAATGGAAGGTAAATAAATCACACAGCGAGGTATGAAAGTTAATATCTTTGGCTGGAGCAAATGTAAATCTATTAATTTCCTTTTTTCAGATTAAATATATGATGGAATACTCCAAATACATAGGTTATACAATTTTAGAACATTATACATAGTCCTAGCTTTTACAAAATCAGAGAAAGGGAGATGAAGTTTGGGCAAAAGGACATTAATCTATTCTTAACAGGGTGAAAATCTGCAAGTAGGCAGCCACTGCATTTCATTCCTTTAGCCAATTTATTGCCTAAAGTTCTAAAAGTGACCAAACAAAAATAGACTCCACAAAGAATTGTCATTTGGCTTCAGTGCCTTCTGAGGACAAAATGCACTGGATAATCGTTAGCAATGATTTACATGTCTTGTTTATTCGAGGGGAACCTACTTGAAGATTGTTATAAGAGTAACATATTGAATTAGAGCAAGAAATGCTATGCTAGTAACATTAGTAGTGATTTACATATTTTGTGCCTATGTTTATGTTCACAAAGTTAATGTTTATTAGTAAAAGTTAAAATAGATTGAAAAATATTGTGAGTATTAAAGAAAATTATTCAAATATAATTTATGTCTATTGCTTGCTGCACTGGATCAAAGTTCCAGTAGTCCAACTACTGTTTTCATTTTGTATCCTGTCTACCCACAAGAATAACATCCATGGACAAAGTCTCCGACTCAATACTATGCTTCAAGATTCAATACAAGCATACTTGTTTTGAAAAGAAAATTCCAATCATTTGTAAGCGTATTTATTTATAGCTTTCCCCTTAGAGCCTTACTCCCAGAATTGTATCCAGTTTGAGACTACAAGATTTCTTACAAGTTGGTTAGAAAAATAAGAGCCTACAGTTCACATTCACAGGATCTCATCTCTGCAAGTTCAGAGAAAGACTTTCATAGGAGCATGCGTTGGACAACATGTATATATGTTGTAGAAAATCTCGAGTGGGTCCAAGTTCAGGGACAGTTAGGATACCCCCTAATTTTAGGGGACAGGAGACACAGGTTCCAACAGGGAATCAAATATAAAAGCCGAAAACAATGAAATTAAATCGTAAATATATTAGTTAAAAACATACCTACCCAATGAATATGTTGTCATATGGATACTGTTAGATCATTGATTATACTAGTAAATATCCAACTTTATTGCTAACAACACTTGTGCCTGCTTAGCTTCAAGTTATGTGATGCAAGGCTACAAGTTTCAAATTCCATGATGTGGGAATACAGGGCACTTAAGAGATTATCCTGAATGTCAAACAACTAAGTGCTGAAAATTTTTCCCCCGAGCAAATCCTTTTATAGAGGAAAAAAACAATTCTTTGTTAAATTTATGAGTTTACCCTAATACAAATGTTTTTTTGTGCAGTTTTTACACTTTCTTGATCGCTGTTTTTGAAGGATTGGACAATCAACTCACAACATAGTCTTGGAGAGAAAAATCTCACCTGTGACATGAATAAATAACCCATGAGCATAGATAGATTTTCTGAGTGGGTGTGGTAAGTTATTTATGAATGATGGAAAGGAATGCAATTAATTTATTTAGTGTTCATAATCAATGGAATTGAAAGCACAGGTGGAATAAATAGAACCTTTTTTTGGTAGATAAAAACATCAAAATTCATATTCTATCGTGAAAAAAAAACTGTACAAATATGACAGACATGCTACCAGAATATTTACATGAAAAAATTACAATAAAATTTGTACAAATATGAGAGATATGCTACTAGAAGATGTACGTCAAAAAATTACAATTTTACTCCTATCTACCTAGACACAAGGTTTGA
Organism: Pinus albicaulis; assembly: GCA_034641835.2. Taxonomy (NCBI): domain Eukaryota; kingdom Viridiplantae; phylum Streptophyta; class Pinopsida; order Pinales; family Pinaceae; genus Pinus; species Pinus albicaulis. Next base: position 314,187,655 of record CM076583.1, on the reverse strand, counting down.
CATTCATTTATGTAACCTTTTCTCTGAGCCAAGTTTTACAATACAAACTTTATTGAGATAAGGCTAGTGTTTGTGACACAAGGAATTTTATGATTTATACATATATACATTGTGTTTTTGCATCAATTTGTTGTAGACTTGAAGGAAAGGTAAGTTTTCATGTTTTCCCCATTCCTGTCGGGTTTCTTTGCATTCATCCAAGGCTCTATTGTTGATTGAGTCTATGGTGACTATCGTTTTTTGTCCAAATTGGAAGGAGTCATTGTTTCCCCTTTCTAAATATGGATTTTTTGATTCAGGATATCCTGGAGAATGAATTCAAGAATATAACAAATTTAGAAAAGCAAAGTGATAGTAAGTACCTTTCCCTCAATGCTGTCATACATGTAACGACATCCTGGACTAGGTAATAAGAATAAATTTTGCAGAGAACAACTATTGGCTTCTGGCATCCTTTTAATAAGGTCATCTTGAGACTCTGATACAACTCCTTGACCCACTATGGAATCCAAAATATGCTTATTGAAAACAAACTGTAATACACAATTACCTGAACGATTCTTAAAAGGAGTAATAGGACCACGAATACTTAAGACTGTTGACCTCTGTTTCCCATTAGAAAGCCTTCTATCTATACTGGGAGTTCTAATAACACATGATGGAGACAACGTTTATGCTGTATTTTGCGAAGTAGAAATATATGATTGTTGAACAGGATTCTGCAGTAGCTTATCTTTAGACATAATGGTGGGTGAGAATTTAGAAGAAGAGAGAGTAAACATTCCTGACATAGAGGGCTCTATTTTTTATTAAGATATTGAAATCTTCAAAATACTTTAAACAAATCAGCTTGTAAAGCTCATGGTGATTATTTTAATGGGATCTGATGCTCATTGCCAGGAATATGTACAAAACAAGAAACAATGATTGGGAAAAGCTGTGAATCAAGTTTGCAGGGAAATAAATGAGGGGAAACGATTAAAACAACTAATGGGATTGACAATTCATCATTTTACTTGTACCTATGAAATTGCATTTTAACTTATGCACTATAGGATGGATGGCACAACTTTGAAGCAACCAACCTGCCTTGAAGTAGAACCGACTTATCATTCAGATGGCCCTCTCCATCGCAGCAAACCAGCCCCACAACAAAGACACTTTCCTATCAGTAGATAACTGATGTGGAATGGAGATTCCAAAACAATAACTAATAGAATCTACAGCCTCTTGAGATAATTATAGACATCAATGATCAATTTAAGTGAGATTAAAAGCATTTAAAGATGATTGCAATACAACTTAGGCATTCACCTATGATGCAATAGCAACATGATTGAAAAAATTCCGAGCTTCCTTGGCAACCAATGTAGTGGCAAATGTCTTGATCTTCCTCTCCAGAAATTCAAACTGAGACACCAGATGCTCCTCTTATGAAACAAAGCAGCTTATATATTTTTTATTTAAACGGAAGATGCACATCAACATTTTTCCCAAAAGGACAATTCATTGTGCAATGTGGTGTGCTATGAAGTGCTTAGACCAAGAAGCTATTATCTCAGAGAATGAATTCAAGCATATAACAAATTTAGAAAAGCAAAGTGATAGTAAGTACCTTTCCCTCAATGTTATCATACATGTAACGGCATCCTGGACTAGGTAATAAGCCTAAATTTTGTAGAGACCAACTATTGGCTTTTGGCATCCTTTTAATAAGGTCATCTTGAGACTTTGATACAGCTCCTTGACCCACTATGGAATCCAAAATATGCTTATTGAAATCAAACTGTAATACACATTTACCTGAACGATTCTCAAAAGGAGTAATAGGTTTTGTAATTTTTGAATGTTTTAGTTTTAGGTTAGTAGTATGACTAGGAGGGAGTGTAGTTTGTTTTTCAGTTTATTCAGGTTTTTCAGTGTAGTTTGTATTCGTTCATATTCTTCATTTCTCAAAAAGTAAAAAGAATTTGTTTTATGCACTTAGTTTATTTTCTGCATTCATAACATTAAAGGAACTGAAAAAAAAAACTTGCATTTGCATGTAGGATTGTGTGTTTTTTGCAAAAAAGGAACATTAGGAAATCTACATTTAGTTTTGTGCTCAATGTTTTCTTTTGTTCATTGATTTGTTTGCTCACAAAATTATTTGCTCTCTTTCCTTTGTAGCTAGGTCTTTCATTGAAAAACTAAAAGTGAAAAGTTTTCTTATCATTATGCATTTAGGAATTTCTACATACATCATCGCAGTACCATTGAAAGGAAAATTGTTAAGCAAGATCAACATAAAATTAATCTCAATTTACCTAAAAACGCATTGAAACCATAACGATAACATTCAGAAGGTCTAGGCTAGAGACGTGTTCCGACATCGTAAAAAATAGCAGCTGTAGTTAACTTGTCTGCGATACATTCCGAGTGTGATATCTCACCCCACATATGTAAGTATATCGTAGCACGTCCCTCGGGGTGGCGTTACAGTACGATAAGTATATAGGTGGTGCTCTCACTGTGCGGTTTCACATCAGACAGCGCTAATACGGACTTGGGCCTCCACGTACCTTCGGGTATATTTGGGAGGACAACTTTTAGGTGCTATCCATCCATAGTGAAGCGAGTCGGCCGCCTTTAAATTGTGATACACTGAACACAGCATTTGGGCAGATTTCCTGCCCGTACTTCTTGGCTTTCCAAGAGGTATTTTGCAGTTCACAGTTTACTAGTAAACCTTTTTTCCTAGCATTACCCTCTTTTTGTTTATTTATTTTTGGTTAAAATTAATCAACAATCGTGGAAGAACATAATCCTATCCCCCATCGTTCGCGTAGATTAGCTTTAAAACCACCTTTACCACCAGAAGTTACTCCTGGTAGGTGCACTACAAGAAACAAGGATATTGGTGAGGGGCGAAAATGGTCACCATAAGCTCATTGGTGAGGGTCAAAAGAGCCTTTGTCACCAAAAATTGAACGTCACCAAAGGTGGCATCGCCAAAAGTATAGGTGTTGTGGTTACATTCAAGGTCCGTCACGAATATTGATTATAATGACGGATAGTGACCGTCACCATTTCATATGGACAATAGCGATTTTTTTGTGATGGACTTTTCATGGACGTCACTATTGGTGCATATATATGGCGACGTTCATTGACCATCACCATAAACTCATTGGTGACATCAAGGTCCGTCACAAATAATTACTATAATGAAAAACAGTGACCCTCACCATTTCATATCAACAAAAAATATTTATGGTGACAGACGTTTAATGGTAGTCACTATTGATGCATATATATGGTGGCGTTTGTTGACCATCACCATTTCATATTTTGGTGAGGGTCAAAAAATGTCACCATAAGTTCATTGGTGAAGGTCAAAAGATCATCCGTCACGAAAAACTGATCATCCTCATTCCCTATGAATATAAGGGCATGATGGAATCGAACCACCAACCTCCTGCTTGTAAAGCAAGTGCTCTTCCATTGAGCTAGCACCCTTTAAAGAATTAGACTTTAAACTAGCAATTGCCACTAAATGTGCAAAGATACACCAAAGGAATAGAAAATCTAGGAAGATCAAAAGTTGCTAGAAATAATATGTTCAATATGCATAATAAAAAGACAATAAGAATAACTTTTGATATAATCTAACAAAGCATGTACTATGTAGGAGAATAATTGGACAGTACAACTAGAATTTGAATCACAACATAACAGTATAAAAGAACATACAACAGGAAAGGAACAACTCCATAGTTTGAGAAATATGAACAATCCATGGGCCTATTCTTATATATTGATATAGATAACGAAATAGAAATCTAGATTTATGAAATTCAAGTATCACACAATAATGTCTTGAACAAATATCAATATGTAAAATAGTAATTTTTGCATTTGGATTTACCTTGTAGAACCTCAGGAAAAATTTTCCACATAAACAGCCAATAAACATAACAACATGGGCCTCAGGAGCAATTGTGCAGGGGATAAAATATGAAGGTAAAGCACTAGAGAAGTATTCAAACCAAATGATGAAAATCATATATAGAAAGAATTGAGAACCCTCTGAAGTAAACCATACATTTATCGTTGTGACTAGTACACTTGCAAAAAAAGATCAAAATAAATTATGAACCATTCCACCAAAAAACAATGAATTTTTCCACTAAAATATAGTTTCAAATTAATCACTAATATGATGCTAAATTCTCTGCAAAAATAGGGAAGTTCCAAGACAATGTATAATAGCTTGCATGGAAATCATGTTAATAAAACCTTCCAAAGAATAAGACCACAACAGTCAACACGAGTTCCATGAAAGAAGTGGCTCCTAGGAACCTCACTGGAAAAAATATTTATGTAAGGCAGTCATCTAGATCAAGGGTCATCATTCAATAATCAATATGGAAATAGGTGTTGACATTTTCTAATGGAATCCTCTTTGGATTCACTAGTTAGGAAAAAAGAAAAAGGTTTCATCAATAATTCTGACTTACAGAATTTTGGGATTAGAATATGATGACATATTGATGAGATAAATCAAGAAAATGAAACTCTTTCATTCTAAAGAAACCTGCTACAGGATGACTCAAAAGGAAAAGAATGAGGTACATGTATATATATGTTGACACTGGATGCTATGAAGTCATGCCATGTGGTTGCAGGTAGTATACTTCTATCTTTAGAAGTATTATCAAAATAGAAAGCATAAAATCTTCTGATGCACACGTTGCCAAAAGGGCATGATCTACACTAGATGAAATTGACATAATATGTCCTCATATGGAATATTAGGTAGTTGTACATTATCAAGGAACTACACAATGGAAGTTCCTGGGAATGAAATAAAACTGTGGAGAAAGAAAAATGAAGATATCATGGGAAGTACAACCATGGAAAGAAGCAATCAACATCCAAGGAAGCCAAGAAGACTTGAATAGGAGATCTCTAGGGAAGATATGTGGACTCTAATAGAAGTCTAGAAAAGTTAGAGACCCTTGAAAATACATATCTTTAGGAGATAAAAAAGGATGTCGATGCCTACAAGAAGGATGTTATGGGAAAGATCATCACTAAGGTAAATTTTGATTTAAGTATTCATATTTATAATTGAATAATATCTTATGAGATTATCAAGGCAGCCAAAGGGAAGTATATGTCTTCCACAGGTTGATAACCATATTGCAGGATGTAAGACCCTTGGAAGAAGTATGGTTAGAAGGAAAGCAACATGATATGAAGGTAGACCAGATGAAAAATTGATGGATCACTTTCGGAAAAAAATGAAAAGTGATGGGTGATTTGAGCCCTGATGAAGATATCCCAAAGATGAAGACTCCTCAACAACAAAGAAATTCATGACATCAAAGAAAGTAGTTCTTCATGATCAACTCGGTGTTTTCATCATTGCTGCTACGGGTCCCTAATTAAGAGGGGGGTTGGTAATAAGCTTCTTACCTGGTATAAACTTGGAAGCAAGTCCCTAGGAGCCTGGACAAGTCCTTGGATAAGAGGGATCCTTGACAGGTCCTTGGATAAGAGGGAGCTTGAGAACATTCCTTGATAGGAATGGGTATGTCCTCCCTAATTAAGAGGGAGAGATAGACGTATCATTCTGGTATTCACCTGGAAGATAGAATGTGGGATTGGATAATCATTTGGCATCTCATACTCTTTTGGGGATGTATTAGGGTATCTAAGGTAAGAGTAACGGTGAAAGGATGGGTATTCTTTGAGGATTAGCTATCCCCAAAAGAATATTCCTATGAGGTCATACTCGGTGAACACGTTGGTGGAGTATGTACCTTGGAAACAATGATGAATATGTCTATAATCATTGGTCTCGCCAGCATTGTAGTTCATGGTATCATGAAGAGATGGAGTTGTTAATCAAGGCCTTGCACTGTGACAATGCTGGTTAATAAGATGCTATAACAGATGGATTACCAATCGAATTCTTCTAATGAGATTCTTCAGATTGAGAGTGATCATGTACCATTATGAATACCTCCCTAGTTAAGAGGAAATGTTAGAACATGTAACTAAGTTCAATCTTCATAATGACTTGTAATTATGAACTTATGTAATGAAGAAGACAAAGATAATAAAAGAGCAAGGAGTTTTTTATTAGAGGTCAAAGACTTCTTCTTGATGTCTTTTAGGGGTTTTTCATCTTGTCATAAATATATATAATTTAGAGTCATGTATATGAATTGGTGTTACACTTATAAATACAATTTATTGATGTAAATGTATGCCTTCAAGACCTTGTCAATATGCTTCACAAGTTGGCTTAAAGATGGTGAATATTCTCCTTGATGAAGTCGGCTTACACACAAACCTCATGTCGGCCTACAAGCTAAAGCCAACCACTATATAAAGGATGATGCAACCTCATTATGGTGTAAGAAATTTCGGATCATGTGATAGAAGAGTGAATTTTGGGTCTACATTGATGCGAGAATAAGAGGCTAGTCTAGGAAGAAAAGAAGAGGTACATGTGGAGTACTGAAAAGGTATGATTTTGCTGATTACTTTAATGACTTTTTAATACAATTTGTGAACCTTTTGTATCATGGATTTGGAAAGTCATAAGGAACTATCAAAAAACATGTGAGAATCGATGTGTATAACTTAGCCACTGATAATGGTTATTTTCTATACAGGGAAAGAAGAAAACGAAGAGTTGCCGCTCTAAAGATAAGAATGAAGTGGGGATAACTGCTGTCCCTCTGGATGAGAACCGAACGCAAACATAGGGAAACAAGATCAAGGTGAATCGGCTCGGGCAAGAAGGAGAGGACACCAGCTCAGCGCAATAGCAAAGACAGGATGAAGAGTTAACTGTTTGGCGAATCCCTCAGGATCGAAGATGCTGAGGGATCGCTGCTTTATTTATCTAGCTGCTTGGACATCTCCGCCATCGTCCTTATAAAAAGAGACAGCACTGTTAGTTTAGGAAATGGCGAGATAAGATACGTTTTATGTAATCTTCTGTAAAACATCAGATTTGGTTATTAAGCTTTGTTGAGAACTGGTTCGATGTATTTTTGATCAATGTATTAATGAAAGCCTGGTGATTATTCCATCTTTGCGTCTGCGTTAACCTAAAGCGGTGCATCCTTGGAGGCTAAGGGCCCGGCCCCGAAGGACACTTGCTTCTGTACCATTGCAGCTTCGTTTCTGTGTGGTTTGTTTATTATTGCTATTCGATTATTTGATATGCTTTACAAGTTCATATTACATGCTCTGTTCAAGTTTGAATCATTGAAGTTTCTACAGCTAGACTTGTGTGTTAACTCCGCATTGCGTTATTATTCCTTTCAAGAGTTAATCTCATATCCTTACTGTTATGTTACAGAGCTGTTATATTAACATTTGTGTTGTGTGCGTTTCTACTGAATCAGTATTGTTCCATAATTCATTAATCGTTATTGTTGTTCCATTAATATGATTTGTGTAATTCGCCTTTAGAATGATAGAATGTTCCTTGATTGCAAAGAGTGTATAGATTGAGTTTGATTATAACCCGCGGGACTTAGTATTCACTTGCCGTTCCATTTTAGAGTTGCTGTTCCATTTCAGAATTGTGGTTTAATCATTTATTTCCTTTGCTGATCTATTTATCTGCATTTGATGGTTTGCTGTGAGAGATGATCTAAGACTGTAGTGAGCAGTATCAGTCACTGTTTAGCTCCCAGGCTTGTGATCTATGCTTTAGTTCTTTTTCCATCAGTTTCTGAAGGGATGGTTTATTATTACCGAACCCTTGAATGATGAGTTATTGAGTTTCCTGAGTGTGTGATTTATTTCTTTAAAGTAATTTGATTTCAGTTAAGCATCTGTTTACTCTTGTATTTCTTAAGCACTGTACTACTAGCATTACTCTGACGAATGAGCCTCGGATTGAGTCACTCTTTGTAATGACAAAACGCTCTCGGGTTGACATATTAATGTGAGGTGATTAGAGGTGAAAGAGACCCTTTTTATAGCTCTACAGTACACTTACCTTTTCTATGGGTCTATACCACCTCGCACATTTCAAAAATAAGGCTATCACATAAAAAGATAAGTCTCTCTTCTAGTGCATAGAACAATGCGTGAAGAAGGTAATATAGCGATGAAAGGATCTATGATTAGGTCAAGAAAGGAGGTGTGCTATCGAAGGAAGAAAATCTTATCATATCTCTGTTTTGATCTGCAAGTTTACCTCGCATATCTTAGGGAGGCTGAAGGTAATCATAGTAAAGAGGAAGGCTACAACAACATGAAGAAAGGCTCAGTCTTGAGTTTCAAATATGTCCAAAGGATGTTGGAAGTAGGCCGAGAAGAAGACTTTAGGAAGCTAAGGATAAGATCAAAGGAAGCCAAGAAGAAGCACACAGTTTGGGGCTGCTAGACTAAGGACCGAGCTTCCCTAGTAAAGGTGCAGTGTAGTGCAGAAAGAAGAGATCGGCTAGAGAAGCCGAGAAGAGCAATGATAAGGGTCTTGGAGGCATACTGGTATCAAGGGTCTATTTCATGGTTATGGTACTCATCAATGGAAGATCTATAAGAAGAATTGCTTTTGGGTTTTCCTCTCCAAGAGGGAGAGATTTTGGCCCTGGCTTGAAGAGCCTAAACTTTGTGTCTCTTGTGTTTTGATAATTGACTTGATGAAAGACATAATAAGCTAACAAAGATAAGATCTAAGTAAAAGAAGCATAACAAGTTCACAATTAATTATCATGAAAGAGAAATTGAATTAAACGCCCTAATTTCTCAACAAGGTTGATATACTCCTTACTATCATTACCTACCCCTCAGAGTAACTATCATGGCTCGAGGGAAAATATAGATAATCATTCCAGCAATTCTGTCCAAGAATGCTTGAAGCAGAAGAAGATTCAAAAGCTCTTGTTACTGGGATATGAAGGCTCTAGTGCTAGTACAATTTTCAAGCAGGCAAAATTTCTCTACAAGGTTGAGAAATTTTCACAGGAGGAGTTGTAAAACATCAAACTGATGATACAGAGCAACCTAGATAAATACCTTTGCATATTGCTTGGGGGGCGTGAGAATTTTGAGGAAAGCTTAGCAGATATGGATGGTTCTAGTGTACATGAACAAGTTTCTGCCTCAGATGAAAGTGATGATAAAGAAGTTGCTCAATGTACTTACTCTCTCAATCCAAAATTGAAACATTTTTCCAATTGGCTTCTGGAAATTATGGTAATGGGGGATTTAGATGGTTTTTACCCAGTTGCAACACATGAGTATGCCCCAATAGCTGATGAAATGTGGAGGGACCCTGCAATTCAGGCTACGTATGCAAGAAGAAATGAGTTGCATGTCTTCCTTGATGTTGCTGGTCACTTCTAGGAACGAGTTGTTGAGGTATCAAGTAATGCATACAATCCGTCAGAATCTCACATTTTATATGCTGGAGTGACTCAAAGTAATGGGTTAGCATTTATATAATTTTCAACTAATGATTGTAGTCCAATGTCAGAACCTTATAATGAAAACTTTGATTGTCCAACTCCAACTGTGAAGTATCAGGTTATTAGAGTAAATATTAAAGGATTAAATGAAGACTGTAAGTGGCTGGAAATATTTGAGAATGTACGAGCTGTAATCTTCTGTGTTTCTATAAGTGAATATGACCAAAAGTGGGCTGAGAAATAAGATGACCTTCAGTAAAGAACTTTTTGAGAATGTTGTGGAGCATTCATGTTTCAGAGATACACCATTCATTCTATTACTAAATAAATATGACATTTTTTAGGAAAAAATTAAGAGAGTGGCACTTACTGTATGTGAGTAGTGTAAGGATTTCAGTCTAGTGGAGGTGTTACACCATTTTTTGGTCATCTAACCTATTATCATTAGATGACCTCATGTATGAATGATGCAAGACCTGTTTTACCTTGCAGAATTGCTTTCATTTGTGTTAAAATAGAACTCCTAAAGGAAGAGCCAAACAACCTATATTTGTTTGATTTTCTCATGGAATAATTAATTAAACCATAATTTAATTATTATTCTACATATGAATTTAAAACTCAAAATAAATTGAATTAGATAAAACTTTTTATTTATCTCTGGCTTATTTTTAGGTAGTTGATGATGAAACTTGGATGGGACAGTATATTCCTTGTTAAATATGACCAAATCACCCCAAATAATTAAATAAATCACTATTTATTTAATTATCTTTCAACCACTTCCTTAAATAATTAAATAAATCATTATTTATTTGATTATCTTCTAACCGCTTCCTTAAAAAGATAAATAAATCATTTATTTATTTATTTATTTTTGACAAATCAAAGGATTTGACCCAAGTCAAATACCTTTTCCCTCCAACAAATATAACAAAATATTCCATAAAAAGTGGATCTAGATCTGGTTAACCCATGCACCAAGATCTAGAATGACCCAATATTTTGTTATAAATAGGAGGGTTTTTCCTACCATTCTTCACCTTTTGTTGCCTATTAGATCACTCTGGATCTATACACTTGGTCCCATTTTTCTACCATTTGCTGTGTGAGCTCTCTTTGAGTTCCATTCTTTGTGTGGGTTTTCTACACCAACAAGAGAGAGAAATCTTAGATCTGAAGTGCTGAGGACTTCCAAGAACCCATCCCACTGAGGAGAATTGGATACGCCTTCTTGTTTTCCTCCCAGGTGCCCCATTAATATAAAAATTCTTTCAAAATTGTTCTTGTCTTGTCTATTGGTATATGGAGCAAACCCTTAATTTTTCTGCTTAATGTCTTTCCATGCATAGATCTGGTTTTTGCAGCTCTTTTATGTTCAACTAACCATAGATCTGAAGATATTGGCAGCCACTTTTTTTGTTAGGGCTATTAGTTATGCGTAGCTAAAGTGGTCCTTTTTCGTACACTTCGACAAAGGATTCATACTAACAAATGGCGACTCCACACGGGTTTTAAATTACGACCGATGTCGTTTTTCATATTCCTGCATATCCAGCTACTTCAGACCCTAGGGCTTCTTTTCAGCTGTTTAGTTTTCCTATTTTTATGTTGTTTTTCTCACATAAAACCCTAAAAACACTGTTTAAAATTTCTCTGAGCAAGGGTTTCTGTCCCTATCACAGTTCTCTGCACACTCAACAGAATAGGAGAGACGGTGCAGAATTTTTCAGCCAAAATCTCGCCTGGCCAGTCCCAACGGTCGCACCCTCGTCCCCAAAACTCGCATCCGGACCTCCAAACACCGTGACCTAAAACAGTGTCAAAAAATGCGACCGTCAGCTTTTTCAAAGGATTTTTCCCAATTTCTTTCTGTCTTTCTCGTGCCTGTCAGGATTTCGCTCGTCTTGGCGGAGGTGACCAAGTTCTGACCGTTTTTACTCATTCTGATCAACCTAGCCCCTAGGGATTAGCACCCTCCATCTGTGGAAGAGTTTTTAGTCAAGCTGGGCCGTCCGTTCCTTTCGCAGCTCACCCTCATTTTTCCAGATCTGTTACCTCCCTTTCAGATCCATTTAAATCATCTCTTCTACCTCTCAAATCACCTCCCGAAGATTTGTTTGGGTCTCCTTTTAGGGCCTCCACCTCGCCCCCTCCATATTTTGTTGATTTCCTTCCTTTTTCCAGCGACCTTGCCTCTGTCTCTTGGCTGTGATCTACACCTCTTTTCAGCAGCTTTATCCTTTAGATCCCTGTCCCTTTTGACCTTAGATCTGTCATTCCTTTTCTTGGTGTTTTGGTCGCATTTTTCCTCTTTCTTTCTTTTTCGTATTGTGTTTTGAGAGACCCACCTTTTTGGGTTCAATTGATGCATGGTTAGCTGTTAAATGTTCTGTTATTTCAGCAATCTATATTGTTCTCTGCAGATTTCTTTTCAGTTACGCAGCACACTTTTTCTTGCTCTCAAAACTAAAAGGGTTTAAAAATTAAAATTAACGCACACCACACACTGACCCTAAGTGAAGAAGCGCCTGGTTAACACCGCCTGGCAAAGACTCTAAAATCAATTGTCACTGCACATTTTCTGCCCTTGACCTCACTTGATTCTGTCCCTTTCTGCCCTTGTCGGTTTCCTTCTTCTCGTTCATCATTGCGCCCCCTACGCGCCTTTCCCGGAGAACCCCCAGTGGCTCTTCACCCTCGCTTTCCCACGACCGACCTGTTCGACACACGCCGTTCGTCGAGCCGTCCCTCCGAGTCCGTACTCGACTCCTTCGGTCTTACCCGGTTCCCCTTCTCCCTCTGGCCCTTCCCCCCCCACCACCGCGTTCGGTCCAGGGCTCAACGCTCCCCTCTCGGCCCCACGCGGCCCCACCACTAGCGAGACCGCCGCACAAGAACGACCTCCCGGCCACCCATCGTCGTACATTGCGGGTGCCCCGGCCTTCCCGATTTCAATCAGTTGATCAATGACCCTATCCACCACGATGTTGGTTGGCCTGCTATGCCAACCAAGCTCCCCTCCGACATCCCTAAGTTCGAAGGCCTTGCTGGAGAAGATCCAACCAATCATGTCCAATCTTTCCACATGTGGTGTTCCTCCAATTCCATTACCGATGACTCCATCCGTCTTCATTTGTTCCAACGCACGCTTACCGGAGAAGCTTCTAAATGGTATGTTGAACAAGCCACCTCTTCCCATACCACCTTTGCGACCCTTGCCCAAGCCTTTTTATCTTATTTCCAGCTCCCTCTCCGATACGATACTGGCACGGAGCTCTTGACTTCCTTCAAGCAATCCTCTTCAACCCGCCTTTCTGCCCATGTTCAGGAATGGCGACGAAGACGGAGCTTATGTCGAGCCCCTCCCTTCGAAGATCGGGTTTACATGGACTGGTTCCTTCGCACCCTTCCCGCTCCCATCGGCAAAGATGTCGCCTCTCATTTTCCTCAAACTGAAGAAGCCGCCCTCCAAATAGCCTTGAAATATGACCTGATCTATGCTCAATCTGGTTATGTTTATACCGTTATTCCTGATCTCCCCAGGCCCGGTGGCGCTAACGCCCCGGGGGCATCTCATTCCGCCGACGGTATTGTTGGAGCCCTTTCCCATCCATACGCTCAACCTCCTATGGGCTATGGTCTCCCTCAAGGAGGGGCCAGCTCCTCCAGCACTCTTCCCCCTCCCGGTAACATGTATCTAGGATACGGCATGCCTCCTCCTTTTGCCCAACCTCCTGCTTACCTCAATGTTGCCCAACCTACCCATTACCCGTCCATGGGCCCCGTGCGCCTTCTCCTCCAAAGAGCAAGGCGTTTCCTCTCAGTTTCCTCAAATCCCAGCGACCAGCACCCTCCCACACCCTCAGTGGCAAGTATATTTTGCATACAATAGGAAGATTAATCCTCTTCTTTCAAAAAGAAGGAGAGGCAATCCAAACCAATCTGCCCCTGGTAACCGTGGACCCAATCCTGGTGTGGACCCTAGCACTGCCAACCAGCAACAGGGCACTCAGCCCAAGCCGGACAGGCCGCTTCGCACAAGCAAGCCTTGTTCGTGTTGCGGTGTTTATGGGCACTACACCCATGATTGTCCCCTTTTACCCCAGATGCGGCAGATGTGGGAGTCTCAAGCCACATTGCACGGACAACACGCCTCCCCTCCTACTCCTCCTAATGTGGCCACTACTCAACCAGCTGTGTTTACTGATCCTTTCCCTCAGCAAGGATTCGTGGCTACTCAACCGCCCGACAGCCAGGTAGCCACCCCACCTTCCCTTTCTGGTTCCTCTGATTACCAGATCCTTATGATGCACTCCGATCCCAACCCGTCCGTCGATCTTCACCTTCAAACTCGGTCTCGCCAGTGGTTTCGCAAGCTCTCGCTTTTCTCCGTTCGCTCTCTTGTGCTCCTTCGTGTTCAGAGCCTTCGACACACCCAGCGGGGTTCTCTTTACAGGCCCTTCAACCCAAAGTTGAGGTCCATACCAAGATTCCTAAGGGGCCATTACGTCGAAACGCTGCTTCCGGTCGAGCTGCTCATTCGTATAGCATAGTAGATGATTTGGCGCAATCTCCTGCTGCCATTTCCACACTGGAACTCCTCCAGTCGTGTCCTTCCCAAAAGAAGGCTCTACTATCTGCCGTGGGAAATGTAGATCCTGCTGATGACCAAATGATAATTTTCGACGCCACTCAATCAGACCATCCTCCTCTTCCTCCTTCCGTCGCCTTCCAAATCCCAGTCAAAATCCAAAACGCCAACGTATCCCGGTGTATCATTGATGAGGGGGCATCCACCTGCGTGATGTTCGCTTCTGTTTGGAAGCAACTCGGATCCCCTGAACTGGCCCCTTCCACGATCACCCTTCGAGCGTGGGACGGTCATGCTTCCCAGTCCATTGGCCTGTTTCGTAATTGTCCTATCACCTTCGCTCGTAAGATCATGGCGCGGACGTCGAGCCATCGACGCTCCCGCCAGACGACAATGACCATTGGGGCGAAGCACACCCATGTTGGCGTTCCGTCTCATCCGTTGTTTTTCAAAGACAACTTTTTCCCCACACACGAAAGATAGTCACTGACCAGTTGACATATCATGAGCCAAAATCTCAGACCTCCCCTGAGACAATCATCTCTTCTGTAGCCAACAAGCAAACCGTTGATTCCTTGACCAGTGTCTCCCCCGGCGTTTACAAATATTCCTCCCTGCTTGGAACTTTCCCTAACCTTCCCCCCCCTCCTGTCACCGATCCAAAATCATCGAATGTTTTCATGATGCAATCGTCCCAGGCTGCCCGTAAGCGGCCTGCCTCGGCTAGTCAGCAACCTCCTCCTCGCCCTCCGCAACCCGCTCCTAGCCATTCATCTCAGCCAACCGGACCTCCTCCTTCTGGCCCTACCCCTATAGTTGGTATCCCTGAACCCCTTTATCCTCCTGGATCAGTTCCTCCTGGCCTTAATCATCTCGAAGCCGTCCCTCCTCGGGCCGGCCACCCCGCCGGGTGACCCCTTCTGGCCCCCCCTCCCCAGCATGGCTCCGTACCCGCTATGGCCACCCTCTCTTCCCAATCGACCCGCAAGTATACCGGGACCGGGTACTCTCGATCCGACCGCCCGCCCACCCCCTCCCCGGTCGGCGCCCCCAAGCCTTATATGGCTTTCGGGAGACCCCGGTCTAAATCTCGTCCCCCAGCTTCTCTCGGCGTTGCCACCGTGCCCTCAAAGCACCCTCCGCCGCACACGCGAGACCCCTCCTCGTCGGCAGGACGCGCTCCTGGTGAACAGCGCGGCAAAGCCCGCAAGGCACCCACAAGACCACGACCGACTCGGCCCCTTCTCCGGACTCGGCCCCTTCTCCACCCGCGGCCCGGGCAGCGCCTTGGCGTGTGATGTGTGTCACCACCGTCGGTGCCACCCATGCTTGTCCTGAGTTGCCCCATATTCAACCCATGGTTAAAGTCGCGTTCCCTGAGTCTACGGTCCCTGAAGCCCCCATTCCTTCTTCGTCCGTAACCAAGAACCCGAAGACTCTCCGCACCAACAAGCCCTGTGCTTTGTGCAGCATTCATGGCCATTACTCCCACCATTTTCCCCACCTGATGCACTACCGCGCCTCTTTAGAGGTAATCCGAGAGTATGAGGTTGAACAAAATCAATCCACCTCTCTCATCCCCGGCCGCACGCACGCCCGGCCACCAGGACCCCCGCTCCGCCCGGGCCCCCCCCGTGTTCGTACGCACGAGCCACCGTAATCTATTCTTTGCCTATCCTCCTCTGCAAGACACTTGGAGCCTAGCCCATATGCATCCTCCCCTGTTGTGTCCCTCGACCCCCCCTTTCCTACACGAGATCACTCCACCCGTGTCTCCGATGACCTCCGCAGCCCGAGTCCTCACCTTACTTCCGATAGCCCTCATATACCACCCTGTATGAGTCATGGTCATCCTGCTCCTTGCACTCCCTCCTGCAGTCGCCGCCCGATGACTTCTGTGCACTCACGCTGCCGTCATTGCCTTTCCTCCCCTCATTTGTTTTCTTGTCACACCATTCCGCAGGACCCCCCGTCCACACCCTTTATCGGTTACGCCGATGGTGCAAGTCGTTACTCCAGGAATCTAGCCTTGGCAGGTTGGGCCATTTTCACCCCCTTGCATGCCCTTGTCCTTTCTAACGGGGTATGCATTGGTTCTGCCACCAAAAATCAGGCCGAATATGATGCAGTGTGTGGTCTCTTAGCCGATGCCCTCTTTCATCGCATCCTCCATTTGCACAGTCGTTTGGATTCCCTACTTCTTGTAATGCAACTAAATGGTGTTTATCGTGTGCATAACCCTGTGCTATTTAGATGCTATTTACGAGTGAAAATCTTGATACGTGCATTTGAAACAATAACTTTCAACCATGTACCTCGAGAACAGAATCACTATGTAGATAGTATTGCAAACCATGTTCTAGATTGGCATTTATCACACACATTTCATACAAGACAATAACATTCATAACCATCAAAAAATGATGCATATCCATAATATGTGTCGTAGAACATGTGTTTAGAGTCCATCTACTCTGATACATATGACATGCCCATAGCATGTTACAAAAAAAAAAAAAAACCCAAAACTGGGGGCACCACCTGCCCCTACATACATCATAAAGGGCACCACATGCCCCACCCCTAATCACTATCTGGAGGATCCCGGGCCAATGGCTCTGCCCCTACAACATGTAGATTGCACATAGGCTCACTGCCGCTGGCCTTGGCGTTTTCGCTGGGACAGACACCTCTCCACCCTGAGGGGGACAACCACACCAAGGAACGGTCGTCTTGGCCCGCGTCCATGGCCTGAGCCAAGTCAACACCCTTTTCGCTCCAAGGATGTAATCCAACAGGGCCCATCCCCATTCCCACGCCGCTCAACCCACTCGGACCTGTAGCTCCAGATGCTGCCGGTCGTCCCATATATCCGGCCGGTTTTACCGGTGCTATATCTGCATACCAAAAGTACATGAATCAGTACCCTAAATTACTATTCAAAAAAATTTAACATGCCCACACAAGAATAGCAATCTGTCACTTACCATCGGGCCCCCAGACTCGACCAGGCGGAAGTGGCAGGTCCGGATCTCCACAGTAGCTCATCCCACTATAGGGATAGTCGTCTATGTACAAAGGCATCTGATCCCAATGGGCAAAAAACTCAGGTCGAAACACTCGCCCGACCGCCCCTCCTCCTCCTCTGCACAGTAGCCGTCCCCAACGGCGCATCCTTCGGGCCTCTTTCGGGCCCCCATCCGAAAGCCGCACATGAGGCCTCGCGTCGACCTTTCTCAAAGAAGAAAGTGTCAAACAAAGTCCCGATGAGCAACTTGCTGTTCACCCGCCGCTCGGTATGGGGACAAACCGTCGCTTAGCGACACAACATCATTTGGGCCCACCCATAGTAGGTCCCACCCAACACACTTTCCACTAGCATCATCTGCCCCCCAGTGATGTGATGGAGCGCCTGGTTGCCCAGGATACGCAGCATAGCTGCGGCCACTGCACGGGTTTCTAGCCTCTCTAGATCCCCAATCGGTATTCGAGTCCCCTTGACTTGGAGACCCGGTCGACAATGACGCTCCACGAACTCCATGATATTCCGCCCCCGCGGCAACACTGGCTGTGTGTTTCCCACCATCCCCAGTGGCGGGAGACCCGTCAGGAAGTACACGTCCTGGACCGTCAGTTCGATCCTGTGCCCCTGCACTACAAAGATCTCCTGATCTGGATCCCAGTAACTGATAATCCGGTTGCTCCCTTTTCATCAAAGGGTTCTCCAAAAACTTTAGAACCCCAAACCTGGCCAATACACGACGGATGCCCTGATCCGCCTGGATCTCTGCCCGTAGTGTCCCCAGGTCTCTCTCTCTCTAGTTAACCCATAAATCTACCATACCTACACAAACACATCATCTTTGTCAGCTTACAGATCGAGAAAACCATAACCAAACACCAAAACCCAACTTCCAGCCATAAAACAGCACCAAAACCTCCTTATCTCCCAGGTCGCAGTTTTCTGCCCATTTCGGGGACAGGTCACACTTTTTTGCCTGAAACCTGCTTCCCAGGTCGCACTTTTTGGCCCAAAAAGTGCGACCCGGCCGTAGAGATGAAGGAGGGGTTGTTTCTAGGATTCTGGGCCCTAAACTGAAAGTTTAATCCATCAAAATGCAAGAGAAAGGTTAGGCCTCTTACCTGCAACTGACGGATCTCGATTCCAACGGTCGGTTTGTCCGCTACGTTCGCTGCAAGATTTAGGGCCTTCTCTCCTCTCTACATTCACCACAGCAACAATAGCAAATGAGTGATTTTGGAGGGAAAACTGCCTTATTAAAAGAGAACCCCTGTTTCTTCTTTCGACTGCTGCGACCACACCGTAGCCCTGTTTGACGAACCGTCTGCACCGTTGGAAAGCTCTCACCGAGCCCTCAAATGGGTATCTATTAGTTTTGTGTGATCTGATACTTCACCAGGACACATTTTGTCCAAGAAAGGTCACTTCACCCCTCCTTAAAATCGAATTTCCTCACTTACGACACTTGTACTTGGGACACCATCTTGCCTCCTTACTTGTCTTCGTTCATGTCAATTTTCGTCATGAGTTCCCATCATATACTCATGTTTCCATGGTCCCCCATTGGGGACTTTACTGTGTGGCAGCACCTTCGAGTCGCCCTTGTTTAGAGCATCCAAGTTGAGTCATCATTCCCTCCATGGAGTCTATACCGAGTCCCTTTGTACCCCACTATAGCCCTCCATCCGTCATTGCTTGGTCTCTCTCTTGTGTCGCACATTATGACCTTCAGTTCCACTGTCCCCCATCCCTGATGATGTTGTGTCAGTCGCTGCTATGTCATTCATGCCCTTTATGCTGTCGCAAGGGAAGTCGTCCATTAGCTACTCAGTCCTTTCCACTTCACTATCATCATTAGTGTCAGTCTATCCGTCGCTCTACTCTTTTATCTCGTGCCTTAGTTGAGGGTCTCTCATTACCTCAACTATGGTGGACCTCCTTCTGTTGACATCAGCTTATTCATTCCAGAAGCCAGGTCTAGAGGGCGGTGTACCTTGGTTCCAGCTTCCACTCTTGTTCGGTGCCTCGGATCAGGCAAAGGGATCTCTCATTCCCTTTGACTTGATTGTTTCTCTAGCTCCTTTCAGCATGATCGAGATTCGTATACTTGATGGTCCAGTGATCCAGCAACAGCTCTTGATGATTCCCGGGTGTGTGTGAGATGTCTCAACCCTCATGAGGGGGTGGCCCTGCAGGTAGCCCCCCACATGCCTGGATGACCTCTTTTGCGTCCGAGCGCTCCCGCATATTCGATGATGCTGTACGTAGCCACTGCAGCCGCCTTCTTGACCTCGTTGTGAGCGATCACCAAATTTGTGAGTTTTTCCTCATTGGCGGGGGCATTTTGGGTTGTATTTGTATCTCATGTACCTTATTATTGCTGTACAAGTCCCGGTCGTTATCCTGTGCACAAATATGTATGTGGGATTCTATTGCATGCATTGACTACGCCTGCCGTACTTACATGGTTCGTCCCTATGCATCGGACACACTATTCTTTTACTTTGTCTCATGTATATATATGCCTCCTCCGCCACCTTCAGAACATTGCACTTCATAAAAAGAGACTTGTTGCACCCGTAGCCCCGTTCTCTGTGGCTCAGTCCTTCGCACACGATTCACCTCAGTATTTCTCCAGAATCCCTTTGTTGTCTAGTGATTGTGTTCTTACAACGTACTTCGGTCATACGATTTGCTCCTAACACTCGCACGCTGGGGGTCAATCTGTTACACCATTTTTTGGTCATCTAACCTATTATCATTAGATGGACCCAAGTACACCATGTAAGACCAATTTTACCCTAAGTAAAATTGCTTTCACTATGTTAAAACAGGAAACCCCAAAGGGAAATATTAAACAAACCTATATTTGTTTGATTTTCCTCATGGAATAACTAATTAAACCATAATTTAATTATTATTCCCAGTCATGTTTAACCCAAAATCAAAGAAATTAATTAGATAAACCTTTATTTATCTTATTATTTTCTAGGAATAATTATTTAAACCTTATTTAGATGATATTTCTTGTTAAATATGACCAAATCACCCACAAATAATTAAATAAATCACTATTTATTTAATTATCTTTCAACCACTTCCTTAAATAATTAAATAAATCATTATTTATTTGATTATCTTCTAACCGCTTCCTTAAAAAGATAAATAACTCATTTATTTATTTATTTTTGACAAATTAAGGGATTTGACCCAAGTCAAATACCTTTTCCCTCCAACAAATATAATAAAATATTCATAAAAGTGGATCTAGATCTGGTTAACCCATGCACCAAGATCTAGAATGACCCAATATTTTGTTATAAATAGGAGGGTTTTTCCTACCATTCTTCACCTTTTGTTTCCTATTAGATCACTCGGGATCTATACACTTGGTCACCCTTTTCTGCCATTTGCTGTGTGAGCTCCCTTTGAGTTCCATTCTTTGTGTGGGTTTTCTACACCAACAAGAGAGAGAAATCTTAGATCTGAAGTGCTGAGGACTTCCAAGAACCCATCCCACTGAGGAGAATTGGACACACCTTCTTGTTTTCCTCCCAGGTGCCCCATTAATATAAAAATTCTTTCAAAAATTGTTCTTGTCTTGTCTATTGGTATATGGAGCAAACCCTTACTTTTTCTGCTTAATGTCTTTCCATGCATAGATCTGGTTTTTTGCAGCTCTTTTCTGTCTAACTAACCGCAGATTTGAAGATATTGGCAGCCACTTTTGTTGTTAGGGCTATTAGTTATGCGTAGCTAAAGTGGTCCTTTTTCGTACACTTCGACGAAGGATTCATACTAACAGGAGGCACACCACAACAATCAGTCACTAGACAATGAAGCTTACTATTATGTGGCATTGAAATTCAAGTATCTCTATGCATCTCTTAGCATCCATAAGTTGTTTATATGGGAAATGAAGGCACGAAATCGTAGCACAGTGAATGAAGCCTTCAAATATATTCATGAAATTTTAAAGTGGGTTGCATATGTGTAAGAAAAGATCTTGCAATACACGAATGTGCAATTGCTTGAGAACAAGCAATGTCAGGAAGGGGAAATTGTGATGTCCTTTTCCAATTAAATGACCCTATTGAAAATGTAACTGGCATCGGTCTTCATAATGTAATTCAAATGTATTATTGATGTATTTATAATTTTATTATATTCATTGTTATTATTATTTTATTTCTAGTAAAAGCATGTTCTTCATGCTTTTAGGGTCAATTCATTCAAGAGAAAATTTATCATGAGTCAATGAAATGTAATTGAGTCAAGGTCCCATTTGGACTTGTAAAAGAAAAAGAAAATTTATTTTTAGAGGAAAAGAGTAAAAAATGTCACCAAAGATCAAATCAGCCCTCCTGGACAAGATGGCTTAAAGAGGCAGCCATTCGACCTCCTGGACATGTATAAATACAAGATAGTTCAATCTCCTTTTATCATCCATCCATCACTTCGATTTCTGTGCAAGAAGGAGAATTTCAGTGAAAGTCAAAGGAGAGAAATTTCTGTTCTCTACCCTAGTTTCTGTTCACACATGGGAATTTTCTGAGTTAATTTTTGTTGTATTGGAGGCCCGAAATTTTAGGAGATGACCAGATTTCTGATATTTGACCAACGTTGACCTATGTTGACCATGATTTTTTGGAAATGGATGGGAAGAGGGTTGACTTGGGTCTTTGTGGCAGTCTCGGTCTCGGTCTTGGGTCTTGGATATCTCACTTTGAGCTGATTCTGTGAGAAGAGGATTTTCTTGGGTCTTCCCCCTTGTGGGGTTTTTCCCTGGCTTGGAGCCTAATTTCTTGTGTTCTTTGTCTCTTTTTGATCTTCATGTTTTGTACTTTTGGTAATTGGTTGATGAAGAAGTTAACATAAGTAACAAGAAGCCAACAAACATTCACAATTAATTATCAAGTTAAGAGAAATCTACCCTAATCTACAAGCATCTTGATTTCTCAACATGGTATCAGAGCTAGGTTGTTGGAAAGGCAAATTGAATATGACAATTTGTTGGCTTATTTTCTTATCCCTGTGGCACCTTAAGAAAAGTATCATACCTGTGACATACTTTCCTTAAAATACGAATTGAAAGAGGCACAGTACCTCTGTGATTCAAGTTAAAGAAAGACATCAGTATTCCTGTGAGCTGAGCTCATCAATAAAGGAAGGACCGAAATACTTAAGGGCTAGAAAAAGAGACCTATAATACATGCAAAGACTCTATGGCATTATCTCTGTAAATCAAGGATGAAATTTATATCTCTGTTGTCGACAAAATATTTGGCATAGGTACACATATTTGAGTCTCTATGTTGATTTATGGAGTAAGTTTCCTGTACTAATGTGAATTTCAGAGGCACCTTCTCCTATGATAAGAATACAAGTCATTATCTTTATAATCTACAAAGTACTCAAAGAAAAAGCAAATGGCTTATATGAAATTTGTTAAAAGAAGACAACCTACTGTGACAATACTTTCAGTGGAAATCTGAGCATGACTGTGCGCTCCTTTCTGAATAAAAAAGACCAAGTGTATTCATGATATTTGTATAGTTTGAGTAACCAAAATATTGTAGCTGACATCTATTAATGCTGAGTTCAAAGGCTAGTCTGAGAGTATGAACAAGCCCAAAATTCCCATAATAATTGAAGCAAGTTTGTTTGGGAAAAAACGAATATCTGAGGTACTGTTCTTGGATCAATACAAAAATGTTCTGTGACACTTCTATGAGGTATCTGAAGCTTACTATAGCAAAAAATATTTGAAGATTCAAGGCATTAATGATGACACCAACATGAAACGATACAAAGTCTATCTAACACTATATAAGGCAGCTCGACTCAATTGGGAAACTATCCATATTTGACATCTAAAAAGACTATCATCTTTGTAATCAATGCAAATATGTGGCACTGTGAGATGAAGGATAGAAGTTTATTTTGATCTGAAGTTAAAAGAAACCAAAACCATGTGGACCATCTCTGAGGCATTTAAATGTACAAATGATGAACTTAAAGACATGAAAAACAAGTCTTATCTGTGACATAAAGGACTGATAATCTCTATACCTTTGTGCAAAATGAATCAAAATTCTGTGATCTACTCTATGCTACAAGACCAAGAGACTAAGGTACATAGTCTATAGAAGGGACCAAAATCATGAATAAAAGCCAAGATTATGATCAATTCCAAGTCTGAAGCTACACTTAATGATAGAATTTACATTTGTGAAAAGTATGAGTGTCTCTATGACAAGTAGAACATGTATATTTGTGATCTGAACTATACAAAGACATACAAAACTTTTTGAATCATCAAGAATCAGAGTTTAGTGGCATCCTGTGCGAAAACCTGAGGGATGCTACTTCGTGACAGAATTTATTATGATGATATAACGCCCATCTTTGTGACACTAGAATATGTAGCAGCATTATATCTCTTAATAAGGACTGTGAGGGTATAGGGAACCCGTGACACAAGTCTGTGAAAATAGCACCCTTCTCATACATAAAAGAAAGATGAATTCAATTCTTGAAACCAACCTATTTGATATTGAAAGATAGAGGACACTGAAAGCAGCTCAAAGATATCTCTGTGGCTTATAGCCGAGCTTGAAGGACCAATTAGTGAGATCAATATGAAGACCAAGTTGCAGAATTGTATGGACAGAGAAGTTCGAATTTAGCGCAAGCATATCTTTTGAAGCAGCCTCGAGAAGTTACAACTTCCAATATAGTAGTACCATACTCGAAGGCAATAATGGAGAACAGGGGAAGTTAAAATAGGTACATGTAAACTATGCTCAATGGTAATAGTAGTGTCAATCTGAGAATGACTGTGCGCTCCTTTCTGAATAAAAAAGACCAAGTGTATTCATGATATTTTATAGTTTGAGTAACCAAAATACTGTAGCTTACATCTATTACTGCTGAGTTCAAAGGCTAGTCTAAGAGTATGAACAAGTCCAAAATTTCCATAATGATTGAAGCAAGTTTGTTTGGGAAACAATGAATATCTGAGGTACTGTTCTTCGATCAATACAAAAAGGTTTTGTGACACTTCTATGAGGTATCTGAAGCTTACTATAGCAACAAATATTTGAATATTCAAGCATAGATGGAGATTTGGTGATAAAATGCTCTGTATGTAACATATGCTTAATATCTTGATTGTAAACTTTAAAGGATTGTTTTGGGAAAGAAAAGATGAAATTGAGAATGTGCTTCCACGATCAGCTTTGGGTAGTTTATTTAGAGTTGAAATCAGAATTTTTTGATAGTCGGTGCATATTGCAGCAATTGATGTGCAGGGTTGTCTGCTTAAGCTTGTTATGTGAAGAAAATTAATATGCTTAGAGTGTCTGGATGAAAATTATAGAAATATTTGTTCAGGATGCAATTCTGCATGCATAAATAAGATCTCAATGGTTGTGTTAGGATGCTAGCTCCAAAGGAGTAAGGGGAAATAGCTCATTGAATTTATATGTACTAGCTTAATAAAATAAGGGTCTCAATAATAACACCAACAGATTCTTGTGTCCAAGATATTAGGTTGTATTTGTTATT
Source organism: Pinus albicaulis (assembly GCA_034641835.2). Lineage (NCBI taxonomy): Eukaryota > Viridiplantae > Streptophyta > Pinopsida > Pinales > Pinaceae > Pinus > Pinus albicaulis. The sequence goes on along the minus strand of CM076583.1, from coordinate 314,163,045 downwards.
TACTGGAAATATGGGAATAATAGTTTGTTATAGGTGTCACCTTACTATATATTGAAGCCAATGCAATGTTATTGTTGAGATGGTTAATGCAATGTAATTGGTGAGTTTATTAATACAATTGTTGTGTTGTTTAATCTCAAATGGTGTTAGAGTGAATCTTTCGGCCACCAACTACAATTGAAGGATAGAGTCTGCTTCTTTATGAAGAAGATCGCTAGCTAGTGAAAGTCTATCTCAATCTACTTGTAAATCTTGTGGTGGGTGACTGGAAGCTCCATAGCTTCTCGAATCTCATATTTTTCTATGTTGTAGCCACCAATATTGTTGTAGGTTACGTCCAATTTTTTAGACTGGGAAAGGAGTGCGATAGAGGACTTGACCTTGGGTGGAAGGAAAGCCACTAGGGCAGTATGCAGATCTATGGTCAGATGTTAAAAGTAAATTTTCCCTAAGAAATTTGAAGTGCTTGGAGCTTCTTTCTCTATTTTTTCCTTTGAAGAAATATCGTGGTTGGCTTTGTTTCAAATTTTCGGAATAAGTTGAACTTTTAAGTGTGTTTGGGTATGTGTGAGGTAGAATACAATGACGTGTTATTTGAAGAAATGACCATTGATCCTTGTGCATAAGATGCACTTTGAAAATATAGGCTATGCTGCATACACCCTTTCATGAGTTTTTACCAATGGATGGCAAAGGGGCCGCCGACAATAAAAATGTTAATAGAAAAGGCGGTTGAAAATAAAATAATAATGTAGCTTAGATTTGTTGGGAGTTGTGTTATGTAGGGATCACAACACCACAATATATGTATCTATTCTCTATTGGCCAGAGTAATGGCACATTGAGTTGAGCAGTACAAAGTAGGGGTGGCTGAGGTTGATTCAAAGCTGTACAAGGCTAATCCAACACTGGTGTACACCTCTGTCAACTCCCACCACTGCTTGCTTGCTACTAAAAACTGGGCAGTATACCAATGTTAGTTATGTGATCCCATTGCCTACCTATGCATCTAAGTTACAGTAGCATATTATTGTTAGTAATATTTTCCATCCCTTGGTGCAAACCCACAAAGGATATCTATTCATAAAAATATTTGTACTTAAGGATCTATACAACAAATTAGTATATTTTTCCAGTGTGTTTTCAATAAAAAGGTTGGCTCTTCTAAGTTCTAAGGGATACATCCTTTGGACTCTATCTATAACATACCCAGAATGCAATTCTTTCCACTTTCCCAATATAAATCAATGTAAGCCACAAAATCCCCTCAAATGGAAGACATAGAAAAATGTTGCAAGGTTTATAGCATACAACAACACTTTGAGAATGGTATATAGCTACATTAAATTTTTAAGAGTTCAGGCTTCAACACAATTAGGTAAGTTGTAGGTAAGAGTACAAAATAATGCATAGCGGAAGAAATGAATGATGGCTTGTATAGAAGATGATCCCTAAAAAAATAAACTATCCTTCGATCCATAAGTAAAAATGGTTTTATTAATAATCCCCTGATGTGGGTTTACACCAAGGGATGGAAAATGTTGCTAAAAATAAGAAAGGTGGTTGACATTAAAAGGTAATGCAAGTTGGATTTGTAGGGAGGCATAGGGGTCACAAAACCACAAGGTATGTGCCTGTCATTTGTTCGTCAGATTAGCTGCACATCAAGCCAAGCCATAGACTGAAGAAGGCAAGTAGTGGTTATTGAGGCCAATTCAATTCTATTTCCTGCTATAAATATGACGCCATTTTCATTCTGCAATGGTATAGGTCAACAATTCTCTCGAGTAGGTTGCAAAGGTCTCAAGCCCTAAGTCACTAACCATGGTGCATCAATTTCTAGTAAGTATGAAGTTACATTGAAAGCCATTAATGTCTCTCTCTTGATAAGGGGAGAAAGAAATAGTTGAGGTTGATAATGGAAGCTTTCTGGTTTTACAATTTTATAGTACAATACAAAATACACACACAAACACATATAATACATAATACACACACTTATATAAAGTATGATGCATGCACACACCAAGACTGTGGCATCAGGGCTATAGAATAGTCAAACAAGGTTGGGGGCTAATGTCTCAAAATGAATACCAAGGGATTCTGTAGCAGTAACAGTGGTCACACAAATATCTTACAAGCATAAATTAACCCATATAAAATGTTCTTAAATAGGAGCACCATTGTTTTAGGGCATACATTTTAGGAAGGATCATAAGGAAAGCCCAATGAAATCCTCCAACAACTCCATCTCACATGCCATAGCCTTCTCCATACATGTATTTCAGATGTACAAGTTTGATACAATGTTAAATTTTCAGTTTCCCAGCATGGTGAGCATATCTGCACTTAAAACCCTAAACCATGTAAACTGAGACGGCTTAGAATACTATCTAAATATGGGAATTCCGAGCACTAGATCTACTAACACATAACTCTAAAAATTAGAACATCAGGCTATAAAAATTTGAAATAGCATATGTAAATTCTAATTCTGTGTAAAACAGAGTTCTAGAAGCTAGGATAGTGAGAGGTATTTGTAGCACACAGTCACTTATATCTTAAGTTGTAACTGGAAAAGACTTCCACAACAAACTTTTTCAATCCTACTAAAACATGTCTGTAATGAAGCACCTTAACTCCCTTTATAGAAGTAGATAGTTATGGTTACAATGAATGTGGAAAAAACCAACAAACCACCTATATTAAGGAAAGTTCCCTAACCCTACTGTGGCCAGGGGAGAGAACCCTCTTGCATGGAATACAACACCTATAATAGCATACCCATTGGAGAATAAAAAGTGTAAATATGCATGCAGCTTCCAACATTGGAAACAATGGCAAGTATAAATCTGGAACCTCACCTAAAGCATGCACTATGTTTAAGACTCTAAACTTACAACAACACCCTACTCATCTAAAGAAATCACGTGCATGTGCCTCACACACTGGTTGCCTACTTAATTGTTGTGCCTTCCTAGTGGATTCTCTAGTGCATCACCATTCCAAACGTAAGCAAGTGGACAAAGAAGAATGACTAAGCAATATGTAGAAGCTAACAAAACACTCAATAATAGCACATGTAAAATCTAAGCTTTCTATTTTTTACAAGGTTGTTCTAAAAAGTTTTTGATGTATGATTCCAAAGCATTATTTATATTAAATGCAGATGCAGGGGCAAGGTCCTATGTAGAGAAGTTGGAGATGGCTAAATGGGAGCCTATTTATATCTGTGAGATGTAGGGCATTTATGAGTTGGTGCAACACTCCTCTAACATCGGGCTCCATTTTTATAAAAAGGTAGGGTCTTGGAGATCCAGTGGAGAGACAGTTGCAGTGTTGTCAATCCATTTGAAAGGGTCAAGTCTCTTTCAAAAATAAAATTTGGGGTTGGTTATTGGTTCATCATGGATTAGCTTTCAAGAGTAGGTTTCAAAAAGTTGGTACTATTAGTTCATATTGTGTTATGTGTGGTAAAGAGAAGACAATGCAAAGTGTTTTTGGGAAATGTCAATATACAAGAGTTTTTTTGTCACAGTTTTAAGTTGAATTTCAGTCACTATTTGTGTGTGATATTTCCAGGTGATTTTTCTGCAGCATCACCACACACATTGATGGCTTTACCCACTACTTTGGGTTCATGCTTGCCATGTGATTCCTGCACTCTTGAATTAGTATCTTTGCAAACAATAGATTGTGCTCTCTTGATGGAAGGTGAAATTGAAACATTCACAGGATTTCCTGCAAAAATTGATGTTGTCTCATTCATCATATGAGGTAGTGACATGCCATATGGTTCCAGCGCCAACATAGGATCTTCATGAAAAATAACCCCTGCTCTCTTGAAGGAGGATGATACAACCACAAAATTTTCCAAATCACCTCAAAACAATCCTGCAGATTTACTGATTTGTAGGGACCCAATCGAGGCATTGTTGGGTGATTCTAAACAAAGATTCACTGAGAATAGCCCTTGATTTTTTTAAAGATTCAGATGATATGCCTAAAAATTTCCCTCTAGCTGTTTGGAACATGACTTCTGGCTCTCCAACTTCTCCTTTACATCTCAACCTCTCATGACTAGAACTTCAATAATGCAAAGAATTCAATAGAGAATCGCTCTTTCTGCAATGCTTATAATTCACTTCTCCTTCCCTGAAGGATTATCTGAACGGTGCATGTTTTCTGCTAGGTTTTTGGAAAGTATTTACTCTTTCAGTGTCCCTGTTTGGAATTTTGAGAGGAAGATGTGGAGCAGCTGCGTTGTTCTATATCAAGCTAGAATGCCAGTCAATAGGGGAAAAAAGTAATTAAATATTTTACCTAAAGATTCAGTTAACGTGCACAAGGAAATAAACAAAATTACACCAATAAAGAGATCCCTAGTGACTATAGAGTATGCAACCCATGCTAGTGCATTTATGAAGTTGAATAGAGAGAGCAAGAATGGCATGCACTCTACGCTTTTAGTCCTAATCACAACTTTATGAAAAACAAACACATAAAACAATATAACATACATTATTCAACAGGAGAGCAAGTATCATGAACAATACATGTATTAGAAGGATAAGAAGAATTAACATACCAAAACAGATAATGGCAAAGCATACAAGACAGTGGACAAAATCACATCCACAATGCCTACTACCACCTGTCTTACGTGGTATGAATGCAACACTAATATCGTAATTGCAGCTTCCATGACAAAGGCCATTATCAAACCACAACTCAACCTTACTGTCATCACCTAGAAGAGTATTCATGACAAAATAATGAGCATAAATTCAAGTCACGGTGTTGAATATATAAATATAAAGAAGCCCTAGAAAGTATATCAATCAAAAATCTCATTAATATATGGAATTCTTCTGTAAACCTATATTTGAGGTAATTAATATCAAAAGAGTTAATATAGATAGATAGACAAGTTGAGTTACCTTCTTCTTTGGGGAAGCAAAAGTGAGAAAGGACATGAGATAAAATGTTTCAGAGAAGAAAGCCTACACCATTGATGGTAAGGATCATAGTATTGTGGGGTTTAACAAATTGACTTCTAGAGCCAATGAGAACAGTTAAATAGTGTGAACACATATGGATACCTAGAATATTCCTGCATAGAATTTTGCTTATATATTCCCTAAAATTTTTCCCTGCAAACAATTTTTAAATTAGTTCAGTACACAACTTTCATTAATCAAATGAATCGAATGAAAACTCTACCAAAAGAGCTATTAAAATTTAAAAAAGGAAAAAATTAATTAAGTATTTTTTTTTTAACTGGAACGGGTATGTTTTATTTATTTGATAAAAAAAGGTTGGGCCTACGCCAAAGCAACTACTAATACATTGCAGCTATCCATCATTCTTGTGCTGTTATAAATTACAAAATTTTCATGGGATGCAAATTTGGGAAGAGCTTTCGTCATTTATGATAAGGTGCCCTTTCAAAAGAGTGCAACCTTTGTTCGCCATGAGATCTGCTTCGCTATTCGAGTTTCTGAGAATATGAAAGAACCTGTAGGAGGAAAAATCAAGCAGGATTATCTTTAGTCTGCTCAAAGTTTTATTGAGACTGGCATTGTTGAATAGTTCCTCTGAGTTCAGTTTTTTAATCAGAATCTCCGAGTCTCCAAAAGCTTGAAAATCTTTGACACCTCTGTCTCTAGCTATGTGGCATGCTTTGAGGAGGCCTAGGATCTCTGCTTGGTTATTGGTTTTCTGCCCGATACCCCAGCAAAAGCAGTTCCTTCTTGAGCCTTCCAGGGAGTAGATGACCTCGCCTGCTCCAGCTGCATCGAGGTTTCCTTTGGAAGTCCCATCGAAGAAAATCGTGGTTAATTTTTTCTTCTACCACCATTCTTGGAAGAGGGCATCAGTGTCTCTTTTACGCCATTCAGGATTTGCAGTATGAGAGGCCAATAGATGCTTCCGAGGGTGAGGAACCAGGGGATCCAACCACTTCTTTTCTTCTGGGAGAAGCAAAGGATCTTCTTTGAAGTATTGTTGCTGGGAAGCTTCCAGGAGGAAGGATTTAGCTTTGGCTGCTACAAACAAGGGGGCGTACGGGGTTTCGTTGAAGATCTGATCATTCCGAGCCAACTAAAGTTGGCAATAAACATATTTGCGGATGGAAATACAGACTTTACGCCAGAAGGATTTGCTGGGGATATTATGGGGATAGAATAGGATCCATGAGGCAAAAAGATCAGAAAAAAAGTTATGTGGAGGGACAGAGATCTGCAGATCATGGAGGATGAGTCCCCACACTTCTTTAGAAAATATGCATTCAATGAAGAGACGCTTAGTTGTTTCAAGATTATTTCTGCAAAGCTCACATCTATGCGACCCAGTTATTCTCCTTTTCACAAGATTATCTCCAGTTAGCAATTTATTATGAACCAACATCCAAAAGAAAAAATTAACTTTAGGTAAAGCTAGTGGATCCCAGACTTTTTTCCACAAGGTGGGGGTTTGACTACTATTTCTTAAGGGCTCTAGAGCGTTGTAGCCAACAGTTGTGGTGTAAATCCCTATTTGTCCCCATCCCCAGCTGTCCTTCCTGTTTCAATTCACTGGGGCTGCATCATCCAACAGATCTTCAAGGATGCATTTCCACTGGCTTAGGCACTCAGGGATGCCGTGGAAGTCCCAACCATTCCAGTCACCGTGGCTGTCCCACTTGGAGAGGTCGTAAACATTGTTAATTCCTGCACGCATCAACCAGTATTTAAGATCAACGATTTCTTCATTTTCAAACAAAGGATCATGGTCCATGATTTAGTCATGCCAAAGGCTTGTGTGCTTTCCATTGTCGGGAATTCGATATGCCTTTCCCTTGAAAAAATGCAGACTTTTGCGGCATAAGTTCCATACTTGAGTGCAGTTGACTGTATTACTTACTTGTAGATTTCTAAGAGTGATTTTGTGAGCGTATTTTGATTTCAGAATTTCATTGACAGGGTGGGTGGGTTCCTTGTGCAGCTTCCATAGAATATTGCCTCCCAACACGAGGTTGGAAAGAGAGGGGTTGCGGATCTACAAGCCTCCCTCAGTGATTGTTCTTTTTACCAGATCCCAGTTTACTAAATGAATTTTGTGTTGGTTTCCTTTCCCCCCTTGCCATAGAAAATCTCGAAGTAGTTTAGAGATTTGTTCCATCATGTTTTTTGGAGCTAAGAGAAACTTGCTTGGTATATTGGGAGAGCAGACAACAGAGATTTGATCAGAATTAATTTACCAGGTTACCTCCTTTTGTGAGCCAATATCCTCCCCATGCTGAGATTTTTGTTTTTATTTTACTGATGATTTCGCTCCACAACGACCTCTTATTGATTCCATTTGAGATGGAAAGTCCAAGATACTTGATCTTGTCCCAGTGGGCATGACCTTTGAACCTGAGGAGGTTCGAGATGCTAGTGAGCTCTTGCTTCTCTATGTTCCAACCATAGACTTCGCTTTTTCTCTCATTGACTAATGCTCCCTAGACCCTGCAATAGCATTTAAGAACATAGTCAAAAGCTTTGGCAATTCTAGGGGAGGCACCTCCTAGGAGGAGAGAGTCATCTGCGGAGAGCGCATGGTTCAGGGGATCAGAGCCAATGGAAGGTTTGAGTCCAGGAAGGGAGCCAACAACTCTCTCAGCTGAGATTTTTCTACTGAGTGTGTCTGCCATCAGGATATATAGGAAGGGAGAGAGAGGGCAGCCCTGCCTAAGGCCTCTCTGGGCTTGAAAAAAAAAAGAAGGGCATCCGTTAACTAAGGGGGAAATCCAGGGATTATCGATGCAGGCTTTGATGAGATTGAAAAATTGGGGCAAGAAGACAAAAGAGAGAAGGATTTTGATGAGGAAAGAACGGTTAACCCTATCGAAAGCATTGGCCATGTCAAGTTTTATCAGCATCCCTTTCTCTTTTCGTTGTTTGCTTGAGTGAATTGTCTCTTGAACTTCGATGACATTGTACAAGATGTGCCTGCCTTCAACGAAACCTCCTTGGGAGCTGGAGATCAGCCTTTTAAGCAGTGGCTTAATCCTAATTGCTAGAAGTTTGGCCAGAATTTTATAGGATGCATTGCAAAGCGAGATGGGCCTGAATCTGGCAAAGGTTTTTGGGTTGATTTCTTTTCGAATTAAGGCAAGATAGGTGGATTTGGTTCCTCCTCCTACCTTTGCTTTTTTCAAAAACCCTCTTATCATTTTTTGAAGACCAAATTTGATGATGTCCCAGCAAGTCTTGTAGAAATGAGTAGTGAATCCGTCAGGCCCAAGAGCCTTGTTTAGTTCCATAGACCATATAACTTTGGTGATTTATTCTTCGGTGAATGGATTAATAAGGGTAGTGTTGTCTTCAGGGCTGACAAGAAGGGGGATGTTTGAGAGGAGATCATCTGTTTCCTCCTCATTGCCTTGACCTGCACTGTAAATATTTATGAAGTCGCTTTCTGCCGCTGCTTTAATCTGGGTGAACCCTTTGCAGATCTGCCCCTCCGCAGTTGTTATTTCCGAGATGTGGTTTCTGGAGAGTTGTGCTCTATATTGACGGTGGAAGAAGAAGTGTTCCGGTCCCCTACCTTCAACCACAAGCTTCTAGATTTGATTCTCCAATACTCTTCTTCCATTTGAAAGGAGCGGAAAGATGAGCATTGGGCTTTTAACTCTTTGTTAAGCAACTCTTCAGTGATGTCTTTACTTTCCATTTCAACTTGCAGGGCCTCCAGAGACTGCACTGCTTCTTTTCTTTGGCTGGTTGGGGTTGGGGCTGGTTTCCTTTTCCATTCCTTCAGGGCTTGCTTTGTAGCCTTGAGTTTTTTCTCCCAGACATAGCATGAAGACCCTGTGAAGGATTTGGCCCAAGCTGTTTTCACGGTTTCAATGAAGCCTTCCCTTTCAATCCAGAGGGGACTGAATCAGAAAGGGATTGGGCCCAGATCTCCTTCATATTCCAGCAGTAGCTGTACTAGCTTGTGATCTAAATTCAATTTAGGGAGGATTTTTGTGGTGATTATCTTCTTGTCCATCACCAGAGAGCCTTGCACTAAGAATCTGTCCAGGTGGGCAGAAATGTGATCCTCCCCAACCCTATTATTGGTCCATGTGTAAAGTACTCTGACCAGGTTGACATCAAGTAGATCCCATTGCTATATGGGCTCTTCCACCAGGGCCACCATAGGGTCTCTGCTGTTGTTGCCTCCCCTCTTTTCTTTAGCTTTTAGAATGATATTTAGATCCCTGGCAAGAATGATGTTGTTGGGGGATTGCTACTCTAAGAATGCTGAGAGAGAATTCCAACATTCTCTTTTTTCAGCATAAAGGACAGGTACATAAATATTGAAAAGTGAGATGGTCAACTTACTTATGCAATGCGTTAATTCCGTGAAGATCCAATGCTGATTCTCGTGGGAGTTGTTCAGATGGAAGAGTTCTTCTATCCATAGAGTTGCAAACCCTCCATAAGAGCCCCTTGAACTTACTGCTTTGCCTGCGCTTTTCTTCCATTTCGACTTACTGATGTCTAGAAGGGCTTGCCTTTCTATCTTAGTCTGTTGGAGCAGGAGAATTTCTGAGGGGTCTATTTTCAGGAGGTCCTTGACGGCTTCAGCTTTTGAGGGGTTCCCCAGTCCTCTACAGTTCCAAGACAAAAGACACATTATTTACCAGTGGGGGGGTGAGAACCTCCCTTGGGAGGCCTTTCTCTGGTATTTCTCCCAATATACATCTCTATTGTGGGTTGGCTTCCTTGAGTTTTAAGCCTTTCGGCCTCTTCTTCCCTCACTTCTTTGTGGGATTTCCTTCCGGCTCTTTTTGATGGGTGCTCGTAGATCTCATCCTCCGAGGAACCTGAACTATCCATTGGTTTTTTCCTTGTGACTTATACATATGAGGGATTGGAGGGGATGCCTTGGGAGGCTTCTAGCTATATTGCTTCTTCGCCTTCTTTGTTGGAAATGGGAGATCTAGTCTGTTCCAGATTTTCTAGGGTTGTTTTTGCAGGCTTGATCTGGCTGCTTTCTTTACCATTTGGGATTGCGCCCTTTTCTTAGATGGGATTGGAGCTGCTTGGAGCCCCGTTAGCTATGCCTTTCCCATTGCCTTTTTTTTGGTGAGAAGTTTTCTAGACTAAGGTCCAATGCTCACAGTTTTTTTTGCCTGGTTGCTCTTCGGCCTTTTTCTTGCAGTGTTTTGCAAAATGTCCGTGACCATGGAAGTGTCTACATTTGAAGGGAAGTTGTTCGTAATCGAATTCTTAAACATGCGTCCACCCTGCAACTGTAAGCTTGATTACTTCCGACAACCCCTCCTCTAGATCAACTTTGACACAGATGAAGGCACATGAATACTGATCTTTTCTTGCAGCTTGATCTATGTATTTTCCTAAGGCGTTGCCAATAATCTGAAGGGAATTTTGATTCCAGCAATGGAGAGGAAGATGGGGGAGTCGCACCAAGACAGGGACAGCAGATAGGACATCCTGTGCAGGATCAAAATCAGGCGACCATTTATTTAGGTATAGTCCTTGCAGTCCCATGAAGTATGGGCCATTCCTGAAAATTAAACTTCTATCCTTTGCACTCTCAAAGACGAACACGAAGAAGCCTTTACCAACGAAATAGCTTTTTATTCGCTCTTTGGTTAACGATATCCAGTTCCTTTAGATCCAATCTTCCACCGACTTGGTAGAAGGCCAGAGGCCCATGAAATGGCCTATGAGATCTCTCTCTGTGAGGTTCAAAGCTACTTTGCAGGTTTCTTCTTTAGGTAAGGCAACCAAGGGAATACTATCCATTTTCTTGACAAATTTCTGTTGCATGGCAGAGGAAGGTCGCTTATTGCATGCAACTATCATCATTTTGAAGGCAATAACCTTAGAAGGTGGAGGCGGGGGGGGGGGGGGGGGGGAGGACTCTGTGGCCCCTGCTAGACGCTCATAGCGAAGAGGCGGGGCCGTGAACTCGGCAAGATTCATAAAGAACGTTCATGTGGAGTGCAGTGCGTATAAAAATGTATTCTAACACATGCGCAGAAAAATGTTAGTTTTCTTTAAGTGAACATGATGATGTAAAAATAATTAAGTATTTGACCTAAAGATTCAAAGCTAATTAAATTCATTAGGTAATGTCCAAGAATACTCATTAATCCATGTGAACCTGAAAAAAGCAGTGAAATCTGAAATCTATTATGAAAATATTATGATAGTACTTCAAAAAATGCCTTTAGGAATTTAATGACTGGTCAAAAAGCAGTCATTACTGCATGATCAAGCCCAACCATAGTTTCAAAATTACAACCATGTGCATTCTCCTTGCAATTTTTGTCTTCAAAAAACAGGTGAATTTTTTAAGACAGTCTTCGACGTACAATTTAACAATTTGGTAATGTTAAAGATATATGTTTGAAGTAAAAATACAAAAAGGTTATGTACATGTACACAAATTGATGTACTAAAAGCCTACATAGGAAGGCATGAAGTGAATTGTGAATTTTTAGGGATTCAAATGATTTTTTTGTGAATTGCAGGGTATGACCTCAAATTGTAAGCCTCGGTTCAATATAAAATATTTAAATGAGTAATAGAATAAAAACCCAGGGAAAAAAGAAAAGAAAAGAAAATTATAAACTATTATTTTCATTCCTCTAATTAGACGAGCTACAAAACCCTAAGCCAAATAAAAATCCAACATCAATATAGCTAACAAAGTTTAAAAAATTAAAGCTGCAAAATGCAGATTTGAAGAAAAGATTTTAATTTTTTTTTTGTTTGAAACAAAATTAAAATAACTTTGGACATGAATTCGGCCATGGAAGGGAGGGGGCTAAAATGTTCATCATCATCTGCAACGTGACCACCATTTGCAGGGTAAAACTTTTGAGGTTCTGAGGAGCGTCCATTTCCCGGGGTCACCTTCAACAGAGACCACATGCCACATTGGCATCTCCTTCCTCGCTCCCATCCCATTCTTTCATTGTGTAATGCTACCACAGGATTGACATTGGAGATTAATCTTATCACTCAGAGTTGAATTTGCAAATTATTTTTTAAGACCATGTTGCCGAAAAAGATCTTTATGGCGGGAACTTTTGAACGTGAAGTTTTCATTTAATAGCAGTTCGTCTTGGTAACATATGCAAATTTATTCAAAGTATTATCTATGTATTCTAATTGTAAATTTCTCTCAAAATAATACAATGAACTTTACCAAAAAGGTATTATATTTGTGTTAATATTATAGTATATTGTTAAATTGAGTGAGATTTTTTATTTCTCTGAATGTGTTGTGAGGAAATAATTTGATAATTGTGAATTTTTTGGTCATTCACAATTTATTTTGTGATTCTAATAAATATCAAAACAGTTTCAAAATATATAACATATATAATAGAAAATTAAGAAACTATATATATATATTTTTATAGGAGAATGGGGTCTTTATTAGTATAAGTAAGTACTTTTGTAAATTGTTAAAATGTCACTACTTAAATTGCATTATATATGTAAGTATTATTTATGGTTTTAAAGGTTAGATTAAGTGTTTATGAGTTACGTGGGTTTTATGGTCTATATTTTTTAAAAATTAAATTTCATAATTATAGTTATTTTTTTTAATGATTTTTATTTATCTTTATAAAATTACTTATAAAACTTTTATTTTATTCTAAATTCTATATAACATTTTTCTATTTTGACTTGTATATGCAAGGTTTATGAGATTTCCATATTCAAGGTTGTAATAATTTTTGGAATGTGATTTCATGTTGTTTTATTCTAATTTAGATTTATTTGTATTTATCTCCTCAAAACATGTGAGCCCCATTTGTAAGTTCTTGGTGTAGTTTATCTTTCTCTAGGATAGAGTTATTGCAATTGAATGTATGTGAATGTGCTCACTCAATATGTATATAAGTATCTCCTCATTTGAGTGCAATGTAGGACAAGTGTAAGATACCCTCCTGGAAGTATCTTAAATTTTCCCTTCAATTTTTTTGGTTTGGTCTCAGTGTTAGTGTGGCATTTTATAAAACAATTTGTGTGTACTTGGCTATAGATACACTTTATTAGTTTTAATTTCAAATAGACATACACAGTGGCTAACACATGCCAAATAAATGCTTCAAGACAATAATATGTTCATTGGACTAAAACCATAAATTCATATATTTCCTATACAAGTATGCATAATCATAACTTGAACATAAATTTTCATTTCATTAACATGGCACATAAATATCGAGTGAGCAAAAGGAGTAGAAGAACCTAGCCCATAACTCAGCAACGTGAGCTTTAATATATTAAGTGCTTTATAATTTGGTTCCAACAATACAATACTAAGATAAATAGGCTTCTAGATGATTGCATGTTGTTCCCCTTTCATCTAGAAATATCAGTCCATGAAAATATTGTTTATACTAGCCTCTAAATCAAAAGCAAGTCGACCTCCTCTTTCATGTTCAACATCTATATTGATTGTAGATTCACTTGGGTTCACACAACAAGAAAGTAGGGTAGTTTGTGGTCACTAAGGTAGTGGTAATATCTACACCTTCAATTGGAAAATGCAGTCACGGGCTCATGGTTTCTCCCCAACACTCTTCCAACATGAAAGAATGGACTTGACTCTCTGAAGTTATAGTACTTGACCCTCCTTTTTGTTATCATTTCTCTTCCAATAATTAGATATGTACTCGGCTAGCAAGAGAATTCAAATTCAACCCTTGCAATGAGACTCCTAACTTAGAAATAAAGAGATACTCGGCTTGTCTAACAATAACAGCTCGGTCTCTTTAGTAGTGGGAGATTCGACACAAATACCAAAAATATCAACCAGTGAAACCCAGGATAACTCAACCTCTTCAAATGTAACTCAACCCCTTGAAATTCTGGTAGAGCTTAGCCCTTCAAGAATGTAATCTCTATCTGTAAAAAGATGATAGAATACTCCACATTAGAAGATAAAATCAAATGATAACACTGCGAACTTACTTCCTTCTGCAAAAATATTCTTCTCCTTGAACCACAATGTCAGAATTTGAGTGATTTCACTCCCAAACTAGCTAGGGTGTGTTAGCACATCATACATTTCACGCCAAGAAACTCTCGCAGCGGCAACAATGCAAAATTGATAAGTTGTGCCACAAAAGTTTCAAAACTTTTGTAGCAGAACGCAATTTTCGTTGCAAAAGTTCCATTTTGGCTAAAATTGGTTTAAAAGGGTTGTTCTCTATCAAGTTACGGAAAATAATTGTGAGGGTTAAGGATTGGTGATCATTTAGTGAAAGGATAGAGGAATAGATTTGGTTAAAAATATTATAATCTTGGAAAATAAATAAATACAAAAAGGATTTGGCTATTAAAGCCAATCTTTCCAAAGCTCGGGTTAATAACATAGATTACTTATATTATTTTATAAAAAATATTGGCTCTCAAGCCAAATCTCCAAGTCAACTACAAGCCTGAAGGCCAAGTACCAACTTCGAGCAAGCACCCTCACACAAGACCAACTATCACGACCGAGAGCCCTGCACCCAACCGCCAAGATATCAAGAGTTTGGAAACTTGCGAAAGTGCTATTTGAACATATAAATAAATCAATGAGGACTAGAAATCAAATTATTGAGAAACAGATTAATTCTATAATGTCAGGTGTTGCAGAAGCAACACAAAAGGACATGTCAAAAGAAGAGTTAGTTCAACATCTGAATTCTCTTGTCTCACGAGTTCAAGGATTGAAAAGAGCATGTGCTCGCCTATGCAGCAGTTGATACGACAGCCCTCCACTATGCCTCAGAAACGATGACAGGGGTAGCAACAGCAATATGCTCTCAAGGGAAAAAGAGAAGAGGACCCCCCTAAGCCCGAAATCGATGCCTTGGATCGACATATGCAAGGGAAACAATTTGATTAATTGCATTCATTGTTGGATTGTAAAAATATTGTCAACGTGAATCCAGAAAGAGCAGGGAAATCTATTTCCTATTTTCATATCATTGCATAACATTGCATCGCATCATGGGGATCCCACGTAGAGAATAGTGTCTCATTTTTCTGATGCTCTAGCCTAATGTCTCTCCAAGGGTATTGAGGAGAAGCCCCAGTTTCAGTCTAGTGATGAATGCTCTAAATATTTTGAGGATTTAACCTTGGCTTACAAGGCCTTGAATGATGCATGCCCGTATTCAAAATTTGTTCAGTTAACTAGCAATCAAGCGATCTTGGAGGCGATGGACAAGGCAGAGAAAATTCACATATTTGACTTCAACATTGTTAAGGGTGTAGAAATCTATATGAGAGCAACAAGAGTGAGTAGTTGCAATTTCAAAGGTGTCATGCCAGGCTGGACCCTTTGAGTGGATCCCACCTCTTTCCTTGAGAGGCCTCTTGGAAGAGCTTCGGAATGTATTTCCACATTCAGGTTTCAGACCAAGCTTCAGTCTTGTGGTACAACGCAATTTCTGTTGAGAGATGTGGTGAGTTGTAAGGTGCAGCAGTGGAAGATTGTATTGGGTGTTTTATGGGCTATTTTTGCAGTGGAGGAAGGTTTCCTTCCATTGGGAGGCCAGTAAAGGAGCCCCTTAGGCTTATTTGACATATTTGGCATCTGGCCAAGGTGATTTCATCCCCTACAACACAATTCTAGTTCATATCTGTTTTATTTTAGTGAGTTGTTGCAGGGGTGAGTACAATGCTCCATTTCGAGTGTTTGTTTTCCATTGAAGGGATCATTCCTTCATTGAAGAGAGTCTTTTGGAGGATTTCTTTCAGATCTACAACAGATTCAGCCACCTCCTTCTATGTGCTTCAGTTCCAGTGAATCTTTAGCCCTAGGGATTTAGATCCATCATCCATACTTTGTGTATCTCTGGAAACTCTTCATGTGTTGTCTAGGAAAAGTGTGTGGGAGCATAGATCTCCATTTTTGGCCTTGTATGAGCATACTCTTTTCATATCCATTTATTTATATGTTCCAACTGCAGTATTAGTCATTAAAAATGCGTTGTGCTTACTTCAGTAGCTTGTGTATCAGTGTATTACATGTTTTGGGTGCATTTTGGCATTGGAGGCTTTCTTTTCCTATCTTGAGGGGCTTGATCCCCAAGATCTTGTACTTATTTATTGCTGATATACATAATACCATGGATCTATCATTTGGCTCACATGTACTGTGTTGATACTTTCTGCTATTTTTATATTCATGCACTATATTCTTGCTTTTCCCATTTGGGAATATTACATATTCCAAATGTTTGGTATATATTTCAGAGATAAACCTCTCTCTAAGGGTCACAACCCCTCTTCTTCTATACAAATTTTTCACATTATTAATGACATACCTTATGGATTGAACATGCTAGGAAACCTCCCTAAATAGGGAATTATACTTATATTCTAATTGCTTTAAAACAAACCATATCCACCCATAGCAAAAAGGAAAACTTTGTCCTCCATAAGAGACTCGGCCTAGCTCATATGGATCCATATATTCTAGCCATTTCTTTGACTCAATCTTGACCTCAACTTTAGATCTCTACGACCCTCAAAATATGGTTACTTCAGTCAGTATTACACCTGTGACTACTTCTGTTCTAGCCCTAAATTCTAGTGCAAACCCTCCTCCATTTGTATTTGTATTTATCACAAACCTCACAACCTAGTAAGCAACACAAGGTAGGGTCTCAACCCTCTCTAGTATTTCAAAATTTGATGCAGACTTCAAACAGAAACACCACTGAAATCACATCCCAAATTCTCATGATTCGCCTCTCTTGAGATTTATCTACCCTAAGAGAACCAACAATATGCCATCCTACTTCCTATCTCAAACCCATTAAGGTATGTGACAATCTTGTGAACCCTCACATGATGATCTTACTCTTGGTGGATGATCATGGCCTCCCTTTAGCAACGCTTACTCAGACCTCTAACTAGACCTACTTTAGGACTACATCTCTCCTAGCCTCCTTGATAAAATGAGCTCCTTCTCACTTGATGTTCTTGCCTTCATACTAAGGCCTCCTTAAATAACTTTTCCTAGCTAGGACTCTTAAGAATGCTTTAGAACTTACGAATTTTATCTACTTAGACCTTAGGAAATATTATTTTTCTGTTTAATTTTATTTTAGATTTTAAACCTCATCTTGGGTCCAAATCCCCTTTGCTTGGGTTATTTTCCCACAAAACATTTTGTGGTCAAAATCACACAAACCCATCTCACTAGGCTTGTGGAGCACCTCCCAAGCTACACAATTTAACAACATAGTCTAGTTGTAGTAATCACAACTTGGTCAAGCTCCTATAGTCAAGCGAGGACTTGGTTGGGTCCCCAAGTTGAAAATTAAGTAAGGGTAGTTGTGAGGGCATGATAACTAGGAAGGGTTAGGGAATTCCAAGGAATGAAAAGGTGTGCTAGCACATGCTGGACAATGTCAATTCATGTTGAGGAGTTTTAAGGAGTGTCGAGTTATCACAAGGGAGAACTAGGTCAAAATGCATGGAAATGAACAAATAAGAGTGTGTTCAAGGGAGTCTCAATGAGTTAAAGTGTGCCAAGGATGAAGTGTGTTAGAAAAAGTTCATAATAGAATTTGTAAGAGGCTAGCATACGATTGTGATAAGGGGCTCGACAAATAAATTTTAAACAAATAGAGACTTTGTGTTGGGCACAACACTATTTTTCCTTTATCTATTATTTTTATATGACATGTGGCACACTTTGCCGAATGCTCATGTTTTAAACTATTTTAGACAATTCCATATTGCACATTGTTATGTATAAGTTTTGGGGAACTCGACTTGTGCCAACCTATATCTTGTGTGTCTTGTGTATCTTGTGGTTCTTGAAAACTCTCAGTTAATGCTCTATTTTTTATATGAACTAGACATACATGTGAAATATTTCCTGTGTAAGCTATGTTTCTTAGTTGTTTTATGGCCATGGCTAGGTGTGATTCTTGTCTTGGTAAGTTTTTAAGTGGGAAAAGTTTAGCTTGGACATGACTAGCCTAAGATGAGGTATATGAAGTTATTAGGTGAACACAGCACAATCTACTTGTAGTAGGTGAAATTGCTCAAGTTGTTACGGTTGAAGCAGACCAATGTCACATGAATTGTAGTAGCTAAGGACTTGATTGGGTTCCCAAGTCATGAAAAATGTAGGGATATTTGTGAGGGCATGAGTGCCAAGGCATGCTAGGGAATGCTAACATGTGCCAAATATTTCGAAGGCATGTAAAATATGCTAAGATGTGTCAAGTGCTAAGGCATGCTGATATCTGCAATGGTGTGACAATACATGCCAAGGACTATCAAGGAAACAAAAAGGAGAAACAAGTTAAAATCCAAGGAAATGAACACATCATAGGGTTAATAAGTCATCAATTTACATTTTCCAATAGGGGCATGATATGCACACCAACACTAGGTGGAAATGAGTGTCAAGTGCCAAGTGTTAGTGCATTCTAAGTGCCAAATCATCCTCTGTTACTTCTCTTCTACTTTCCAATAACTGATCTTAAATAACTTTAATATTAAACCATGCCAAAGTATATTGAGGCATCTTAATGAATGCTATACATGATAATGATGATGGCCTCTTTAGGACTACATGTCTCTTCACCCCCTTGATCAAATGAGCTCCTTCTCACTTGATGTTATTTCCTTCATCCTAAGAACTCCTTAAATAGTTTTTCCTAGACCTCTTAGGAACCCTCTAGAACTTATGGGTTTTATCCACTTAAACCTTAGGAAATATTAATTTTCCTTTTTAATTTTCTTTTAGATTTTAAACCTCGTCTTGGGTCCAAAATCCCTTTTCTTTGCTTGTATTCCCACAAATTATTTTGTGACCAAACTCACACAAAGCCATCTCACTAGGCTTGTGGAGTACCTCCCAAGCTACACAATTCAACAATATAGTCTAGTTGTAGTAACTATAGCTTGGTCAAGCTCTTGTAGTCAAGCGAGGGCTTGGTTGGGTTCCCAAGTTGAAAATTAAGTAAGAGTAGTTGTGAGGGCATGATAGTTAGGGAGGGTCAAGGCATGCAAAGGAATGAAAAGGCATGCTAACACATGTCAGACAATGTCAATGCATGCTGAACTAGAGTGTTAGGGAGTGTTGGGGCATATCAAGGGATAACTAGGTCAAAATGTATGGAAAGGAACAAATAAGAGTGTTTGCAAGGGAGTGTTAGTGAATTAATTGTGCTAAGGAAAAAGTGTGTTAGGAGAAGTTTAGAATAGGATTTACAGGAGGCAAGCCTACGGTTGTTATAAGGGGCTTGACATAGGAGTTTTAGACAAAGGGAGATCACTTTGTGCTAGGCACAACATTTTTTTTCCTTTAGTTATTTTT
This sequence comes from Pinus albicaulis, assembly GCA_034641835.2. Lineage (NCBI taxonomy): Eukaryota > Viridiplantae > Streptophyta > Pinopsida > Pinales > Pinaceae > Pinus > Pinus albicaulis. The sequence goes on along the minus strand of CM076583.1, from coordinate 314,143,704 downwards.
TTATATGAGATGTGGCATACTTTGGATACATGCTCATGTTTTAAGCTATTCTAGATAATTACATATTATACATTGTTGTGTATAAGTTTTGGGGAACTCAACTCGTGTCAGCTTATATCTTGTGTGCCTTGTGAATATTATGGTTCTTGCAAACTCTTAGTTAATGTTCGATTGTTTATATGAATTGAATATACATGTGAAATATTTACCGTGTAAGTTATGTTGCTTAGTTGTTTTATGGCCATGGCTAGATCATGTGATCCTTGTCTTGGTAAATAGTTAAGTGGGACAAGTTGAGATTGGACATGAGTGGCATAAGATGAGTTATAGGTAGTTATTAGGTGAACAAGGCACAATCTACTTGGAGTAGGTGCAATTGGTCAAGTTGTTGCAGTTGAAGCATGCCAATGTTTTCACATGAACTGCAATAGCCAAGAAAATTTTTGAAAGGCATGATGTTGTGTAACTAAGTTTTTAAATTTTCTTCCAAGCTTAGATAGGACCACGAGCCTATCATGTTCAATTTTGAAAGGGTGGTGGTGATGACCTGCACTGTGTTGGGATAAGAGATAAATAAGTGTGAAGAAATATCATCATATGACTTGAATAAAGGATAGATGTTCGGGTGATTCGTAAACTATCATGGATATTTCTCATGAAAAAATGTGTTCATGCATGCTATTCCAATCCCACCAAATATTTCTGATTAGAATTCATGGGAAACCCTTTTAATAATCTTCCATGATGTTGTTTAACTAAGTTTTGAAATTTTCTTCCAAGCTTAGATAGGACCACGAGCCTATCATGTTCAATTTTGCAAGGGTGGTGGTGATGACCTGCATTGTGTCGGGACAAGATATAAATAAGTGTGAAGAAATATCATCATATTACTTGCATAAAGGATATATGCTTGGGTGATTCGTAAACTATCATGGATATTTATAGTGAAAAAAATGTGTTGTTGTTCCAATCCCACTAGATATTGTTGATTAGAAAGCATGGGAAAACTTTATAATAATCTTCCATCATGTTGTGTAACTAATTTTTGAATTTTTCTTCGAAGCTTAGATATTTCCACAAGCCTATCATGTTCAATTTTTCAAGGGTGGTGGTGATGACCTGCACTATGTTGGGAAAACTAGAGATAAATAAGTGTGAAGAAATATCATCATATGACTTGCATGAAGGATATATGTTGGGGTGATTCGTAAACTATCATGGATATTCCACTAGACAGTTCATCATAGCAGAATAGATAAAACTATATTTAAAAAAGAATGAATAAAAATTTGTGGCAGGAAGTGTCAGTGAGTTTCGGGTGTGCTAAGGAGGGAGTGACGTCAAGGTATGTTAGGCAGTGTTAAGGCATGCTAGAGGCCAGGGAAACATTCCAAGATGTGCTAGGTGCCAAGGTGTGCCAATGCATGCCAGGGCAGAGTGTTTGGGAGTGCCAAGGAAAAACAAGGGAGCACTAGTGTCAAATGCATGGAAATGAATGAATAAGAGTGTGTAACAGGAAGTATCAACGAGTTCTAGGTGTGCTAAGGGGGGAGTTTAAAATTATGCAAGTTAGTGCCAAGGAATGCTAGAGTGCTAGGGCGACATGCTAGGATGTGCCAAATGCTAGGGTGTATTAATGCGTGCTAGGGAGTGCCATGGAAACACAAGGGAGAACTAGTTCAAAATGCATGGTAATGAACAAATAAGAGTGTCTGATAGGGAGTGTCAGGTGTGAAGAGGAGGGAGTAGCAAGGTTACATGTTAGGAAATTCCAGGGTATGCTAGAGTGCCAGGGCATGTTAAGGAGTGTTAGTGTGAAAACCCTTCTTCATTATATTGCAAACTACAATACAACAGGCTAGAGCTCTTGTACCATGGATCGTGATCCTTTCCAATCACACTAATACAAGGAATAAAACTAGGGATTGATGTTAATCCTTTGACAACCAATCTATCATGAACAAGACAACACTTGACCTACTTGTTGATGGTGGCCACACACAACCCTTTCAATCCACAAGTTTAATGTTTGGAGAACAATGGGCCACCCCCTTGTCGAACACGTTTGATGAGTCCCGTGCATCATTATGGCACTCATGGACCCCAATATGCCTCCTAGAAGGCCCTAATACATCAATTGACCTCTTATGAGGCTTATTATTCCATGTATGAGATAGTTTGGTGGGATTGTCACCAAAATTTAGGGTTACTTGCATATTATTTTATGTTTAGGGGCTAATGTAGGCCCATAAGCTATTTTGATCAACTCCTAATCAATGTATAAATAGGAGTTAGTTGGATTCATTTGTATCATCACTTGACTTGGGATCTCTCTATCTTTAGAGAACTTCACATTTTTCCTTGGAGGACTATTTTGGATGATGGATGCATTTTGATGTATGGATTTGGGCTAATTTTATCTTAGAGATTTGCTTTTGCAAATGTGAAGCTGGTTGGATATACTCTCTAACATTGTGAGTGAAAATTTAATGCTATTATTCTTGTTATTGCATACTATTGAATTTCGCTATAACTAGGGCTAATTGCTGCATGATGGAAATGTGGAATTATGTGTCCATTTAGCTTACTTAATGTATGGGACATTTTGGATGAATGAAATATCTTAGAGATCATTTAATCTCAATAAACTTGCACCACTTGCATGAAGTATAAATGCTTGAAAGTCACTTTTTGTTTTCCTCTAATATTGGACGAAGTTGACTTTCTGGGCCTCCTTGGTCAAGAAACTGAATTATTGTTCATTATCACCCCCGAATCCATATCCCCAAGTGAATTATGCACTAGTACCTCAAAACTGGTGATGATTCCCCCCCGCTTTTTTCACAGTTTTCCATTTTTCCCTAGGTCTAGCCCCATTAGGTCACCTAGGGCATCAATTTACCAAGAATATAGCCAGAGGAAAACTTTGATCTCCTAGAGGCAACTTCATTGGTGGGTCCCCTCACTCTCCTCATAATTTGGGCCAATTCCGACAATGGAATCTTTGGATACCTCAAGCCCTAGCTCTAGGATCAAGTTTTGCATAGGTGTTCCCAAGGCTAGAAACTAGTAGGATCAATTTGACCCATCGAAGTAAAAAATCTTACCTGATCCTTTCCCCTTAGATTTTCCAAGATAGGAACATCATTGGTTGCTTAATTCCATCGCCAAACCTGGGTTGGGTCCACTTGGCCCCATGTGGTCCCATTTGGTGTCGAAGGCCTTTCATCAAGGACCATTTGGGAATCCAAGTTCCCAAAGGATTTTAGGGATTGGTAACTTCCTTCATAAGTCTTATTATTCTCCCTCAACCCTTCAATCCCCCTCCTCTCTCCCTAGAAGATCAAGTCCCTTGCTTGAAAGGCAAGCATGTCCCACTCTTTATTCTATCTTAGGGAAAGGGCTTCTAGGGTCACTTCCCACTTATTCATTGACCTATAATATACAAGTGACTTCCTAAACTACCGAGACTCCTTCCATTGGTGAAATTTCATGAAGAGCAAGGAGCCTTAGCTGTGGTGGCAATGGGCTAAGCCTCCACCATTTCCCTTGTCCTAGTCCTTGCCCTCTTAGGAACCCCTTTTAGGTCCACTACTAGTTTGAGTGGCAAAAATTTGTTCACAACTCCATTTGTGAACAAATATTTGGTATGCCCAATTTTCCATAATATGGCTCGAATATGAGAAGTCTAGGGCTATGGAGGTTGCCCTTCTTCTCACTAAATTAATTCTCTACAATATAGTGAACTAGGGCTAGTTGGTTGGCCCACTTGACTGCTACTTTAGTCCTTCAAATTTTGCACATCCTTAGGCCCTATACACCTTCCCTTCTACCAATCTTGTTTTCCTTCACAAGTACAAGAGTTAGGGCTCTTCTTTGACAGTCACCTAACAACCCTTCAACTATACTTGGACTACCATCAATCTGCCCAACCACAGTCAATTATGTTTACTGATCTAGGGCTCATAATATTGTCTTCATCTAGGGATCTTAAAATCTTCCACCTAACAATGGTTTGAGTCCTCTCAAAATCATTGTTCTTGTGTATCGACAATTTGATCTTCGTTGTCCAATCTATGAATAGATCTGAACTACTCCTCTTATCATCCTTCTAACAATCTGTAGATGACTGAACTAGGGTCACAAATCAACCACTAAGAGTCCATTGACTAATTTTTTATAGGTTGTTTCATATACCTGTCTAAAACTCCATGGATAGTCTAGCAAATCAACTCCTTTGCATGTCAATCCATTCTTCACTTGGCACATGTCTTCTACATGCTCAATCTTTTGCTCAGGTTCCACCCTCCTTTGGATATGTTATCTCCACACATACTGAATCTGCAAACCATCTTCTAGATCTACAGTCTATATTTCAAAAATAAACCTCGCTTTAAGGGTCACAACTGCTCTTCTTCTACGCAATTTTTTCACAATCTTAAAGGCATACCTTATGAACTAAACATGCTAGGAAATTGCCGTAACTAGGGCACTATACTTATGTACTTCTAATTGTTGTAGAACAAATGCTATCCACCCATAGAGAAAACCACGACTCTTGCCTCCATAAGGGACTCGACCTAGCTCATATGGATCCATATATTTTGGGCATTTCTTTGACTGAATCTTGAAATAAACTTCAGATCTCAGTGTATGTCAACCCTCAAACTAGGGTTAGCTTAGCCAATATTACACTTGCGTCTACTTCTGTTTTGGCTATAAATTACAGTGAAAGCCCTCTTCCATTTATGTTTGTCTTTATAACCACTGCAAGACAAGATTGTATCAACTCTCTCTTCTATTTCATGTAGAAAATCTAACCAACGAGATTCAATCTGATCTTGTAATGTACTAAAACAAGATATTGAATCCTTCCTACAATTTGTAGAAACAAAACATGATCACACAATCACATATAAGTAAGAGAAATAAATTATCAATCACACAAAAAAATATGTATCTGGGGAAAGCAACTGCTCAAAACCCCTCTATCTCTATTGTGTATTAAGTCAAGGAATTTTGCATGCAACACTTATATAGGGTTGTTTTCACCTACAAATCCTGAAACTGAATAGCCTTCGAACAATTGAATCAATATAATGCATTTGTCATTAGAGTCTTCTGACTACTACTAGCTGCTGCACTTGTCTACTGGACTCTTCGTGCTACTGCTAGTATCTACATCCATGCCCTTCGCACTATTGCCAACTCTGATTTGTGCTCAAGTATCTGACATCTGTCACTCTGATTTTTGTCTTCCTGACATATGACTACAACAATCTAACTAATCCTTCCTGCTATTGTTGTACTGTGGACTCCTCATAGCTAGGTTCGATCCATGAGACACACCATCACCATCTCAATGGACCCTGCCCAAATTTCTTATCTTGGGATTATGTATACACATCACCCTACCTTTCACCTGGAGGTATGGTTGCATGTGCTCCCTCTGCCCATCTGGAACAAAATTTCCCCCTCATGGAGGTCTCTACTTGAGTGGACGATTCCACTTGGTCTCCTCTCTTCTTCTCCAACTGTGGCTAGTCCACAACATTCTAAAATTGCTTCTAAGGTTGCATGTTGAGAGGTAATTTGTACTCCCTCTCAACAACCAAGACTCTAACCTCTGCTTTTCTCCTCAAAGCTTTGCATGCATCTGGTACCTCAAGTGCATATAGGTTCATGACTCGCGCACATTGTAATTGTCCTACCATTAAAAAAGTTTCTAAAAAATAGTTGATTTTAAATCAATGATATCTCCCTCATCCGAGCTCCGAATTGATTTTCCATTTGGGTAGTTTTTCGCAAGGAATCCAAATTACGTGCTTTTTTTTTTGAAATTTTACACCAAAATCTTCAAATATTCTCTGCAAACTCGCCACCCAAAAAATTCCTGCTTTGATACCTTGTAGAAAATCTAACCAACGAGATTCAATCTAATCATGTAATGTACTAAAACAAGATGTTGAATCCTTCCTACAATTTTCAGAAACAAATAATGATCGCACAATCACATATAAGTAAGAGAAATAAATTATCAATTGCACAACACAAGATGTATCTGGGGAAAGCAACTGCTCAAAACCCCTCTATCTCTATTGTGTATTAATTCAAGGAATCATGAAACAATACAATAGTTAATCTCTCATGAGATTCTCCAGCACTCTCCCAATTGTCTCTTGTTGATCTAGGCACACTCGGTTTAGTACTTAGCCAATTCTCAACCTTCCTACAACCTGCCTTACTCATGCAGTTCCTAGGGAATTAGCTCCCTATTAATTAGGAAAATCAATCTTCCTTGATTGCGCAATCCAGCGTGGCATACCAATGAATTTATAATTGCACATGGGAAATTTAGTATAAATACAGCTGATAGTTATGTTCCCTTTAACCTCTGTCTCAACTGGGGCTTCCTCGGAACTCACATGCATGCCACTATTAATAGTGAACTATCAATTATCTAATTGATCACTCATTGTGAATTAAATCTAATTTAATTCATTGGCCGACCTCTCTCTAGCTCATCAATTAGTTAAAATGATTTAAACTAATTTTAACTCAGTTAATTGAGTTAAATAATTAGCACCTGCACCCCACAAATGCATCAACTACAAATGGACTCCAAAAATATTAGATTAATACCTCTGCATGCCTCATCTTAGACCCTCAACTCAAATTTGTTGAGCTAACTTAGTCATCATGACTTAGTTAACTGACACAAGTTGTTATGAGATGAAATTACAATTTATTTAAGGGAAAAATAAATTAGACGCCCCACATTCCTCACTCCCAGTGCATCAAAATTCCTCACCAGTGTGGGTGCATTTTTTTTTTGTCCTTTTGATTTCCAATTTAAATGTTTCTTATTGTAAATTTCAACATTTCATAATTTGATGCGGCCTTCACACAAAGACACCATTGAAATCACATGCCCAGATTCTCATGAGCAACCTCTCTTAAGCTCGATCTACCATAAGAGAACCAACAATATGCCATCCTACTTCCTAGCTTGAACCAACCATTAAGGTATGCAACATTATTGTGAACCCTCACATGACGATCTTGCTCTTGGAGGATGATCATGGCCTCCCTTTAGCAACCCTTACTCGACCTACTTTAGGACTACATCTCTCTTCGGCCCCTTGATCAATTGAGATCCTTCTCACTTGATGTTATTTCCTTCACCCTAAGGCCTCCTTATATAGTTTTTCCTAGACCTATTAGGAACCCTCTAGACATTTCTGGTTTTATCCACTTATACATTAGGAAATATTAATTTCCCTTTTTAATTTTCTTCTATATTTTAAACCCCATCTTAGGTCCAAAATCCCTTTGCTTGGCTTCTTTGCCCACAAATCCTTTTGTGAACAAACTCATACAAACTCATCTCACTAGGCTTGTGGAGTACCTCCCAAGCTACACAATTCAACAACATCATCTAGTTGTAGTAACAATAACTTGGTCAAGCTCTTGTAGTCAAGCGAGGGCTTGGTTGGGTTCCCAAGTTTCAAATTAAGTAAGGGTAGTTTTGAGGGCATGATAGCCAGGGAGGGTTAGGGCATGCACATTAGGAATGAAAAGGCATGCTAACACATGTTGGGCAATGCCAATGCATGTTGAAGAGTTTTAGGGAGTGTCGGGGCATATGAAGGGATAACTAGGTCAAAATGCATGGAAAGGAATGAATAAGAGTGTGTGATAGGGAGTGTGAGCGAATTCAAGTGTGCTAAGGACGAAGTATGTTAGGAGAAGTTCAGAATAGGAATTATAGGAGGCAAGCCTACGGTTGTTATACGGGGCTCGACATAGTAGTTTTAGACAAAGGGAGATCACTTTGTGCTAGGCACAACATTGTTTTGCCTTTAGTTATTTTTTTATATGAGATGTGGCACACTTTGGCTACATGTTCATGTTTTAAACTATTCTAGATAATTGCATATTGTACATTGTTGTGTATAAGTTTTGGGGCACTCGACTTGTGTCAGCTTATATCTTGTGTGCCTTGTGCATCTTGTGGTTCTTGCAAACTCTCAATTAATGTTATACTATTTATACCAACTGAGCATACATGTGAAATATTTCCTATGTAAGCTATGTTGCTTAGTTGTTTTATGGCCATGGCTAGATCATGTTATCCTTGTCTTGGTAACTAGTCAAGTGGGACAAGTTGAGCTTGGAAATGAGTGGCATAATATGAGTTATACGCAGTTCTTAGGTGTACAAGGCACAATCTACTTGTAGTTGGAGCAATTGGTCAAGTTGCTACAACTGAAGCAAGCCAATATTGTCACATGAACTGCAGTAGCTAAGGAATTGATAGGGTTCCCAAGTCATGAAAAAATGTAAAGGCTAGCTATGAGGACATGAGTGCCAAGGCATGCTAGGGAATGCTAAGATGTATCAGATAGTGCGAAGGCATGTCAAACATGCTAATATGTGCCAAGTGATAAGGCATGCTAATAAGTTCAAGGGTGTGTCAATGCGTGCCAGGGACATTCAAGGAAAAAAAAGGGAGAAACAAGTTAAACTATAAGGAAATGAACACATAAGAGGGTTAATAAGTTATCAATTTACCTTTTCCAAGAAGGGCATGCTAGGCACACCAACACTAGGCACCAATAGGTGCTAAGTGCAAAGTCTTAGTGCATTCTAAGTGCCAAGTCTTCCTTTGTTGCTTCTCATCTACTTTCCAACAATTGATCTCAAATAAATTTAATATTATACCATGCCAAATTATACCAAGGCATGTCAACGTATTCCATACATGCTAAGAATTTCCAAGCGCTAACACCTGCCAAGTGCTAATATGTGTCACAGAGTGTTAAGGAGTACTAGTACAAAAAATTAAGGGAGCACTAGGTCAAAATTCATGGAAGTTAGTGAATATGAGGAACGTGTGCTAGGGACTAGTGTTAATGAGTGTTAGTTGTCATGCCAAGGAGGGAGTGACAAGGTATGATAAGGATTGGTAAGGCATGCTAGGGAATATCAAGACATGTAAAGAAGTCTCAAAGTCTGCTTAGGAGTTCCAGGGTGTGCTAATTATATGTGCCAAATAGTGCCAATACATGACAGGTGCTAAGGATGTACTGGGTGCCAGGGCATGTCAATATGTGTCAAGAAGTTTCAAGGAAACAAAAGGAAGAACCAATAAGAGGGTTAATAAGTTGGGACTTTATCTTTTTCAAAAGGGGCATGCTAACCATACTAATAATAGGTCCCAATAAATGCCAAGTGGCAGTGTGTGCCAAGTGCTAATGTATGTCAATGCAATCAACCAAGGTGTTCCACGGCATGCTAGGGACTACATGCATGCCAACACATGCTAGGAGAGTTCTATGTTGTGCTAGCGCATGCTACCATGTGCTCGGGCGTCAATGTAATGGCAAGATGTTCTAGGTACAAAGATGTTCCAAGACATGCGAGGTTCTAAAATATGTTAGTGTGTGCCAAAGCATTAATTTAAGGTGTGCCCAGATTGTTGAGAAGTGTTAGGTATTTCTCATTAATAGAATTGATAGAGCTTGATTATGTATTAAATAATATATTTCCTACACACACTAGTGGGACTTTATCTAAAGGGAATTTTCTAGATAATAAACTTAATAGATATGAATAATGTGTTGACTCATAGGAAAACTCTATTCGAATAGTCATTATTTGAGGGAAATGATACACACTAATTACTTCTTAAAAAATTGATTGAATCTAACCACTATGGCCTTGGAAATATTATAAAAAATACTCCGCAATAATGGTATTAAATCCTTATCTTTTGACAAAAAAAATATATTAACAAGAGCATAACGTCATCAAAAACTCATTGTAATGATCAATGGTGACGAACATTTTTTGACCGTCACCAAAAGTAAAAAAAATAACATTGGTGAGGGTCATTAAAAGTTCGTCACTATAAGTGTCACTAAAGACAAAATTAGTGATGGGCCTTTAACGACCCTCACCAAAAGTGTCATTGAAAATTGCTTTGGTGACGAACCTTAAAGGACCATCACTATATACACTTACAACGACGCTTTTTTAAGGACCATCACCATATGTGACATTGGTGATGGACCTTAAAGGTCTGTCACAAGCATGACCCTCACCAATGTCCTTTTTTCTTGTAGTGGCGAAGGTGTTCAAAATCTGCCCAACAGTGATGTTGATGTTGTGGATGATATTACTTGATGCTTCATGATGGGTGATCTTTCTCACTTTCACATAATCTTGTTATAGCCTCTGCTTGATGCTTTTGTTGCTATGGTTGTGTCAGCCATTAATTAATTGTCTTCAATGTTTAATGTGTGAAGAGTGCAAATGTTCCCTTGATGCGGTTTAAATTCAAGGACAATAGACTGCTATTATGCACCATGTTTCCCTAGCTCCTACATATTGGAATATGCCCAAAATGATTTTGGAGAGTGATATCCATTCATGGAAGGATATTTGCACTCGTCTTTCATTCTCTCATGAACCAAGTGAAAATTCTTGGGGAATTTCTAATCATCAAGTTTTAGGAGTTTGTGTCAGATTTGGGTAGACTCGTAGAATGATTAGCTTGTGGTTGCTATAAACTCTTTTTGTCAACCCATGGATGCATGGGTTAAATTTTCACTTGATTTGTAGTTTCCAATGATTTGACACTAAGAATCATTGGCTGACTGTGGTGATTTGCTGACTTCTTTTCTTCTTTTTTGCCCCTTTCCCTTAGATGGTCATTCATGGGAGGGGAATTTCCAGTGAATGTATGATTTGTGGTGTGCATTTATCTATTGGTTAACTCTTTGGTAACATCCCATGACTGTTATTTCAATGGAACTTGGTTAAATAACAAACAATAAGTGCTAAGTAGGAGTTTTAAATGTTTGATACAATAACTAATTTTGGTTTATAGGATCCCAAATGTGCTTTTTTGGGCTTGAAAATTTACATGGCACTCGTGTATTTACAAATCATGGAAAGCAATTGAGTCTTTTTAGGTTATTTCATGGCCATACTAGACGTGTTTCACTATGGAAAGGAAACTATGGTCAATAGGAGGACAATGTCTTAAGGGATTTCTTTCCATTGATAAGTAAAATAATCACTAGTAACTGACTAGTTTCCTTCCTCACTTTTATCATGGAAAATGATAGAGGATATGTTTCAACTTCTTATAACCAATTCTTTACAACTTAAGGGAGAGGTGTTTTGGAAAGGATGATTAAAGTTATTGTAATATTTTTTTGTTTTGTTTAAAGCTTTCAAGTGTTCATTTTTTTTTTTTGTTTATGAATAAGCTTAATCTATTAATATACAAAAAGAATAGTTACATGGAGGCCAAAGCCTCATAGTTTCTGGCTCGAAAGATGAGCATTCTGGTACAGCCAATTCTAATGTTCAAAATATCAGCATATAGTGCCAAGAGGCAGTAACAACAGTGGAGCACGGACAGACATCTAAGCACAAAAACACCACCCACACAACATATCAAACCACCGCAATTAGCTACAGAACTGTAGACATGAACGGACTTATACAGGATATACTACCGCCCACAAAGGGGAAACCGGCTTTCAAAAAAACAGTGGAAGTAGAACCAACTAAACTGAAATAGCATATGATTGCCAGTACTGAGCCTGGCACCGCGAACAGCCAAAAACAAGCATGTAAGAAGAGAGACCATTAGTCACCTTGAGTGGAAGGAGGAGACTCGACCACGCAGCAAGCATAAGCATCGGGGTCATCCTCGACCTGCACAACAGCAATAGCATCCGGATCTTCCTGAATGGTAGTGTCCTCCTTCTTCTCGTCAGACGGGGCAAGAGAACCACCATTCTTGAAGCCACCCGCCTCAGAGTTCAAGATGGGATCCAGCGAGGAGCAGCCCACATTCGGATTCCACTTCTGGCCAGCAATGGAAGGAGAAAATGGCCTATCGGTCACCAAATGCCCCAGAGGAGAGTCAGAGAGCTCGGAATTCACATCAGGTGGCGCTTCTTTGAAGTCAATTGTGATAGTGGTATGACTGTTGGCATGTTGAGCAGACAGGGGAAGCGGAATTGCGCCCTATGCTGCTGACTCGGGAGGAGATTGGAGAGTCTGCGAGCGGGTAGAGAAGTCCCATGGCTAGCCAAAGAACCCCAACCACTACGGGTCTCCGAATACTGCCCCCTCATAGATTCAGATGGCGGAGAAGAGGAACTAGGCGAAGAGGGAGGAGGGTGTCGAGAGAGACCACCACGGCTCAAGCTGCGCCTGCTCCTCATTCTGTGGCACAAACGAGGCATGAAATTCAAGTACTGAGAGTTGAACTTAAAGGTACCAGGCGTAGCAGAGTGGGTCAGGTTAGGAGTGCCCAAATTGAGGACCAAATGCGGATGAGTATGAATCTCCTCAGCGCTAATGCCCAAACTCTGAGAGCAGAGGGAGGTTTGCGAGAAGTGCAACCTAGGAGTGAGATTAATGTAGTAGGAGAGTGAGCACCTGCGACCTGTGATAGTCCGAGAGCTTGTCTCAGAGTCCGCCAAGGAGCAGCAAGAACGGAAGGGCAAAAGAGCCGAAGTGAAGCGATCCAGAGAAGCCATAGCACGGTAAATCGAGCTAGAGTCTGAGCAATTGTGTGACGTAAATGCCCCGGATAGAGGATCGTTAATGCTCTTAATAGCATAAAGGATGAAAAGGAGGGTGGCAGTGGTAAAACCCCATGTGCCAACCCACCGCCTTTGCCACCTATTCATCTTGCTGACCACCCGCATCCGGGACTTGGAGATCCTGTTGCACCAAGGAAATGCAGTCATGTATGAGTTGTTCATCATTGGAATTCTGAAGCGGGCCCTCGTAGAATGGAGTTGTCTAAAGAGCACCTTGATTAGCCAGACGATCAACAACTTTGTTGGCTGTGCGTCTGACATGCTTGAAGGAGATAGCTTTAGGCATCTTAAGCCATGCTTCAGTAAGTTCCAATCTACTTTGCAATCTCAAACTGGAAGCTATGTTGGAAGCTGAAGAACCAGATTGGAGACGTTTTGCTGCCTCAATAAGGATATGAGAATCCCATTCTACTTCCATAGGGAAGAAATTATCTCTCTCCGCTATGCATATCCCCTGCCATAGACCTTCGAGTTCTGCAGCGTTGTTGGAGTTGTGTCCAAGAGAGCCAAAGTAGATGTTAACATTAGCTCCTTCATGAGTCCTAAATATGCCACCAAAACCAGCCGGTCCCGGATTTCCTTTAGCCGCTCCGTCAAAGTTCATTTTAAAAGCCCGAGGCATAAGGGGCAACCGGGAAGGGGGCGAATCCGAGTGCTGTAAGATGTTCTGGGGCTGCTGATTAGAGTGATGGAGAGCGAGATTCCATCTCTTCCAGATGAGACTTGCCACTAGCGAGGAAGGCATATCCGATTCTTGCCAGGGAATAAGAACTAAAGTTTCTTGCAGATTGCGCTTGAGATTGGACCAGATGATAACATTCAGAGTGATAGTGTCCTTGAAATTTCTGTGATTACGCTCCTTCTAGGTAGCCCAGTAGATGAATCCCAGGAAAAAGTTCCAAATGGTGTTGAGCAATGAGCATTGGAATGGACTAGTAGGCCAATTTCGGATTGTGTTACTAATGCCTCCTTCCTGTCTTTCAGCCCTCCCAAAGCAGAAGGTGAATTGATCCCAGAGAAAATTAACTAAAGAACAAGAATCAAGAAGGTGCTGTATTGATTCTTCCTAAGACTGACAATTGGGGCATCTGGAAGGTCCAATGAAACCTCGCTTTAGGAGATTGTCCCAAGTAAGAATTTTTCTTTTGCTGAGGAGCCAAAGGAAGGTGGAGATTTTAGGTCAAGTTTTCAGTTGCCAGACTTGGGTCTAGATGCGATCCTGCTGTTCCTGCTGCGGGCAGTAAAGTAATCTATAGGCTTCTTGAGTAGAAAAGTTACCCCGTGGCGTGTATCCCCATCTTAACCTGCCAGCTTGAGTCGAAACTTTAATCCTTCTTAGGTTTAATTCCTGCTCAATGTCACCAAAGGTCTCCCCTTGCCAGTCTTCCTGCCAGTTGAGTGCTGGTTTCCATACCTGTTGACTGAGGGCAGAATTGGGTTGCCAGAAATTATTAACTAGATTGGGGATGGCATTCTGCAGCTTGTGTTTCCATAGAGGTTTATGGAAGAGCAAGGATAGTTTTGGAATCTGTTGCCAAGAATCTTCCCAAAATCTAGCTTTGTCTCCCGCATGAATTTCCCAGAAGTTGTGAGTTTGGATGAAGGCTCCATGTTGTTTTGCTGCATTCCATATCAATGAACCAGGAGCATCAGAATTAAAACGTATGAGATCAACCTGTGTACTGCCAAGAGCATATTTTACTTGCCATAGGCGAGCCCAAGGGATATGTGGCTTAGAAACCCAGCTCCACCAAATACGGGCCCCCATGATGAGATTACTGTGAAGCGGATCTCATAAACCCAGTCCCCCTGCATTTTTAGGAGTACACACTTCAGTCCACTTAACAAGCGCCCATTTCCTGTTGAGGCTCAAAGAAACCCATAGGAATTTTCTTTGTAGGTTGCGAATTTGCTTCAACACCCATTTAGGAGCAGCCAAAATGGGGAAGAGGTAAAGAGGCATAGCTTGGAGAACAGATTTGATTAAGATGACTCTACTGGCCAAATTGAGAGAGTAGTAGGTCCAAGAGGAGAGGCGAGCTTCCATCTTATCCAAAAGGGCTTTCCAAGAGACATGTTTAATAGCTGAGTCGACCAGGGGAGCTCCAAGATATTTGGAAGGAAGGATGTCAATCATAAAACCCAATATTCTTGCAATATTTTGTTGAGAGATGGGAGGGGTATTGAAAAATAAAATGTGGGATTTAGCAGCATTGATGGTGGTGCCAGAAGCCTCCCAGAAGGTGTTAAGTAGAGATTTGAGGGTCCGGGCTTCTTGAATAGAAGGATGGCCAAAGAGAAAGTTGTCATCCACAAATTGTTGATGCGTGATGGGGGAATTGTCATGAAGAGATATACCTTTAATAGAACCGGAGGAGGTGGCATGATGAATGAGGTGGCTAAGACCTTCAGCCATGAGCACAAAAAGGAAGGGGGATAAGGGGTCCCCTTGACGTATACCTCTAGAAGACCGGAACAGTAAAGAGGGAGAGCCATTGACTAAGATAGAGTAGCTAGGGGAAGACAGAAGGCTCATAACCCACCTAGTCCAAGTAGCATTGAAACCAAAAGCTAATAGTATATGTTTGATGTAATTACAGCTTAATTTGTCAAAAGATTTTGATAAATCAAGTTTGAGGAGCATACCTGGTTTCTTGAGGATTTTGAGGGAGTGTATTACCTCATGCGGTAAGATAATGCCATCCAAAATTTGACGACCCTCAACATATCTAGTTTTCTCTGGCGAAATGAGGAGAGGAAGGAGAGGCTTGAGCCTGTTCGCAATGACTTTGGAGATCAGCTTATAGATGACATTGTAGAGCGTTATGGGCCTGTATTTATCTAGGGTCTTGATTTCTCCTCCTTGGGTATGAGAGCAAGGAATGTTGAGTTTAGTGACAGAAGGATCCAGTGCATGGATCGAGATTCTTCCACTAAAGCCCAAACTTCCAATTTAATAAGCTCCCAGAATGCATGAAAGAAATTGGCTGTAAATCCATCCGGGCCTGGCGCTTTCCCATCCTTTAATTGAGCAATTGTGTACTCAACCTCATGAAGTGTGACCGGCTGAAGAAGCATTGCATTATGATCCGCAGTAATGATAGTAGGGATATGTTGAGTGACAGAAAATATGGCTTGCTCTCGATTACCTTCCGGTTCCTACATAATATTATTGAAATATTCTCTGAGCTCTGTTTCGATGTCCTCATGCTTTTCTAGCCGAGTCCCCTGAGTAATGTTAAGAAAGGCAATGTGATTATGCATCCTTCATTGAATAGTAGAACTGTGGAAAAACTTTGTGTTTTTCTCTCCATCCTGAAGCCATCTGATTCTAGATTTCTGTCTCCAGTAAGTCTCTTCCTGTTGCCTGCTCTTGTCTATTTTAGTAATAAGAGTTGTTTCTTGTTTGTCATAGTCCTCTGTTCTGCCCTCAGTGATGATTTTCTACTAAAGAAGATTCATTTGAAGCTCTATCTCTTTCTTTTTGTCGAAGATGTTGCCAAACTGGGTTTTATTCCAATGTTTTAGTTAGTGCTTAATATTCCTGAGCTTTTGTTGGAATTGAAACATTTTTGAGCCATTCGCAAGAAAAAAGGAGCGCCAAGCATTGGTGACAAAGTCTTTGAAACCGACATGGGAGAAACAAAATGATTCAAATCTGAAGGGTCTGTTACAATGAGAGCTTGGTCGAGACCATTGCAAGAGAATGGGCCAGTGGTCCGAGCCAACCAGGGGAAGAATGGAAGAGTCCACTGCGTTTGTTGGTCCAAGTGAAAGTGTCGTTGGAGGTCTGCAGATCCACGAGATGATTATTTGAAATGAAATATTTGAAGCCTAAGTAATCCCCCTCTAGCCTTTGCTTGCCTCCTGATCATTCCTCCAAAGTGGTGGTCATGTTGAAATCCCCTCCACAGAACCAAAGCGGGAAGCGCCTTAGAGAGTTTAGGTCTGTTAAGGTGTTGAGCAGATCTAATTTCTTTTGTATTTCTTACAGGAAATATACGTTGGTTAGGTGACCATGTATATTGGTACCTATCAGATGGAAGGTCGTTTGTATACAAAAATGGGATGCATGGAAGTCATACAAAGAGAGGATCTGGGGATCCTAGATGACTGCCAATCCTCCGGAAGCACCTGAAGCATCCACTAATACTGAGCGATAGTTAGCCCAAACTTTAGCCACTATGAGTTCTAATGTTTTGCTGTTGCATTTCGTCTCCTGAAGAAAGACCATTGAGGATTTGTAATTTTGAAGCATGCTTTTAATCATCCTATGCTTTGAGGGACTATTGAGCCCTCTAACATTCCACTAGATGAGCTTCATGAGGAACTGTGTGGGAGAGCCTTGTAGAACTTTGTCAACTTGGGGAATCTGCCAGATTCCACAAGTATTTCTCCTACAATGATAGTTCTCTGGAGATCTGTCTTCCTACCTCGTTTTTTTGATTCTTTCATAATTTTCCGGCTGTCTCACGGTCCTCCTGCTTGTATGCCCAGGGAGTTCTTTTGCTGAGCATGAGAGAGGACTACTTCTAGATTATCGATCTGATGGGGTTTGATTTTGCTATACTCTTTCTGATGGCATGCTTCCTTCAGAGCCAGAATGTCGAGCTCCCCAAAGTCAAAACGATCGGGATCATCCTCCGAGAGAGTAGGGATGTTCAGCTCCATGTCTTCTGCCCCAGAAGAGGGGGCAAAGGCTTGTGTGAAATTCAGGTCCATGAGCGAAGAGATTGGAATGGAGGTTTTGATTTGGTTATCAATCGAGGAGGAGGCTAGAGAATCTTTAGACGCGTCAGTGGCTAAAGGGGCTTTGAGCTTTGAAGCAGGAGCATCCTGTGAGGGACTAGAGTTAGCTAGCTGGCCTTGAGGAGCTTCTGTCTGAGCTTGTTGTGCAAGAACCTCCAAGCTGTTGCTTGTATTAGGGATGTTGGGGGCAGTAGATATGATGGGAGATTTCTTGGAATGCTTCTTCCTAGAGGAGACTTTGGTAAACCCTCTGAATTCTTTCCAGCTTTGGGGGGGGGGGGGGGTGGTTTTCTGGTTCAGAGGGAAATCTCGAAAAAGGTAGCCATGCTCATGACATTTTCTACAGTGGAAAGGGACGTGCTCATAATCAATAGTCTGAATCCATTCAATGTCATCGTGGAATAAACTTACCGAATCTGTGAGAGGTTTTTCAAGGTGCATGTAAACGCAGATCCTGGCATAGGAGGTGTAGCGATGGAGCTTTGTTTCCTCAGCAACCTTTATAAATTCTCCTAGAACATTTCCAATGTCCCTCAGAGTTTCTTCGTCCCAGTATTCTAAAGGTAGGGAATACATTCGTATCCACACAGGAGCCCAGCTAAAATCTTCTTTGTATGGATGAATTATTTCGATCCAATCATGAAGGTAGAGCCCTGCAGGGTTGAAGAAATAAGGGCCTCCTTCAAAGATATGATTCTTGTCCTCAAGACAATGGAAGATGGCCGTGAAAAAACCTTTGGGCCCAAACTGCAGGGTAAATTGTCCCTTGGGCTTCCACTTGGATATTATCCACCCCTATAAGGCCTTCTCAGTCAGCCAGAGCCCTATGAACTTCCCAATAAGGGCATGATCCTTCATGTGCTGAATGTGTCCATTGATACGGTGACTGGGGAGATCGATTTTGACCCAATCTGCAGCTTTGGGAATACAAGTGGCAGAGGAGGCCTTTTGTTGTGCTACATAAGAATTTTGATCAGTACTATCGACCTCAGGGATCTCAAGACTAATTTTAGCGCTAGAAGTATTTTCTGTAGTGTTGGTTTTGTCAGGAGCAGTCTGCTGCTCTGTCGCGGCATTACCAGGCAGTTCTAACATTGCAGTAGAGTTAGAGTTGGGAGGAGGGGGGGTATTACCCGCCCCTCCGAGAGGTGCAGCCATTCAGGGAGATCAGAAGGACTGCTTCAGGAAAACAGAGACCTTAGCAGAAGGGAGAAGGATGCGCCAGCATGAAACAAGATCAGACAAAGGTTTGCAGAAACCCTAGAACCCTCCTTCTGCGTCCACCCGCTTTCAAGTGTTCATTAGGTGATTTGGAGATTTGAATTAATTTAATGGAAACTTTTATATATTTTACATTTGAATGATGTTCTTTGTTTTATAGATGATGACTCATGATGTTATTGTTTTGTGTATAATGATTTATTTTTGCTTTTGGGCTTGGGCCTTGGCACAACATTTTAATAAAAAATTGCATAATGGTTTTTGTGAACATTACACTTATTTTACTTTGAAAGCTACTTACAAATCTAGTAATTCTCAACTCTTGTAAACTATTGATGCAGGTTTCTAGATCGATTTGAAGTTTTAATTCTGGAATATTTAGTGAGATGTCAAAAGCTAATCTCGAGAAGAAACTATCAAGGCAAATTGATGTATTATCATATTTTAAAAAGTCTCAATCCAAGAAGACACATTCTCTTCATGCTTCAAGCTCCTTTGAACAATCTGTTACTGAGAGAGATGTTAAATCTTGTGAAAATGCATCTGATATCCATATGATGGATGAAATAATAGGTTCCTCAAGTGATCAGGGTGAGATAAATGCAGTTTCAACAAAAATTAATGATGAAAATGTTAAATATATTTCCTTGGAAGGTGACACAAACCATTCACGGAAAAGGAAAAAAGGCCAGTGGACCATAGGGAGAAAATTCCAAGATGATTGGCTCTCAAGTTTTCCATTCATTGAAGAAATACCTTCTACAAATGAGGATTTAGGAGAAGTTAAATGTCTTGCGTGTAGTTGGAAAAGTTGCAAGGTAGTGAAATTTCAGATGAAGCTAGATGCAATACAAAAGCATGTAGGAAAGGTTTATGAAAAGAAAATTGTAAATGGTAAAGAGAAATCTATTGTCAGATGGAAATATTTGGAGGAATGTCGACATAGCCAATGTGTGGAAGAATACAAAAAATATTTAATAAGTAAGGAGAAACTTGAGGCAAGTGGAGGAACCATCATATCTCAATTTGAAAAGAGGATGGAAAGAAGTTTGTTATCCAAGACAATACAATTGAGCACTGTATTTCACATCTTATGTAAAGGTCGTCCTATGACAGATTATCCAGATCAGATGAAATTTCTATCTTTTCTTCACGTACCAAACTTTCCATCTTCTCATTGGTCCGTAACTAGTGGTTGGGAATGGGCAAGATATCTAGTTCAAGTAGAAATTGATGATTTGAAACAGGAGATTGCAAATGCTAGGTTTTTGGCATTGTCTTTGGATAAGGTTACAACTATTGATAATACTTCATGGATCTGCATGAACATTTATATGCTTAATGACCATATTAGGCATTCCTATCTACTTGGGATTAAAAATATGAGAGAGACTTCTACAACTGAAAATATTTATGAACTTGTTCTCAATACTTTGAAAGAAAGTGGTATGGATCATTTAATGATTGCAAAAAAGTTGGTGTGTGTTGGAGCAGATGGAGCATTGGAAATGCAAGGAAAAAGGAATGGTCTTTGTGTTAGACTACAACTATCAGCTTCACCATATATGATTAATATTCATTGTATGGCTCATAGGATGAATCTTTCATTTAAAATAGTAAGAAAGTTTCCATCAGTTTCAAAAGTTGAAGATATTGTACGTGAGACTCATGCATACTTTTCTCGTAGTCCCAAACGATATTTAGAGTCTCAAAAATTTGCAGATGGTGTTACGGATGGAAAAAAAACTACTGAAAGATGTTGACACAAGATGGATCTCATTAAATGGACCAGCTCAAAGACTATTTACTGAGTTCAAATATTTGGTAGGGTTGATGTATGAAAATCGCTACAATGTAGATAAAGCTCAAGATCTTCTTTTTCGACTAACTGATATAGAAACATTGTTAACATTGGATGGAATTCTTCCTATGTTACATGAAATGAATGTCCTCATGAAAATGTCTCAGAATCACACAATGTATATTGCTGAATACACAAATGCGAGAAAGTCAGCATGCCTTGCATTGGATAATTTGTATATGATGCCAGACTCTTTTACTGGTCCAGAGTTTACAAGTTGGACTAAGATCATCAAGATAGAAAATACTGAAATTTTTTTGACGTATGATGAAAAAGGGATACTATGTATCACAGTGTGTGGGTATATGGTCCCCTTTCATTATATTAGTAAGATGGGATGAATCACCAAAGACTGCCTCGTGTCAAGAGACCAATTTGATAATATTGTGATCTCAGTGAGACAAAATTTGATAGAAATTGCAAGATCACTATCATCAGAGATAAGAGAACAATTTCCTCGAGATGAATTGCTAGAGGCCATGTGTGTGGTATACCCTCAATATTGGAACAATTGTCAATGTCCAAGAAATTTAAAAGCCGATTTTCAAAAGAGATTAAAATGTTTAGTAGACCACTTTTGCAAGAAAGTCTCAATACATGGAGAACAGATTGAAGGTATTTTAGATTCATCAAAATTGTATCAACAAGGTGGATGTTTTGCTGAAACAATGTGGAAGAAATATCCTTTTTTGGAGAATCCTAATGAAAACGGTGCTGTAAGAAGATTATGGAATACTTTAAGTGCTAGCCAATACCTGCAAGAAAACATATCAGAATATTTTAAATTAGTAGATTTGTGTCAAACCATGATTTTAGGATCAGTGGAGGATGAGAGAATGTTTAGTGCACTATCATTTTTTAAGTCAAAGTTGAGGAAAAAGCTTGATAAACATGTGGATACATGTTTAAGATTATATGTAACAAAGTATGACTTTAACAATTTTCCATATGAAAGAGCACTAGCGCTTTGGTGATCAGATTGTAATAGAAGGGGAGAAAACAATATAACAAATTTATCTGATGAACTTGATACAAAACATAATGTTTCGGAGGCTCATAATGATAGTACATCTGGAGAAGATCATGTTCACAATGTAGAAAATGATGACCAAGATGAGAATTGGGAAATTGAAATACCCTAGGACTCTTATTTTGGTATACATGTTCCGTTGATCATGCAAGATTACTACATGTCAAATTCAGGTAAAAATGGGTTCTATATTTTGTATTTTTTATTGTAACATTGCAGCTACATTTCTTTCATGTGTGTTATTTTAAGATTGATGTTTCATATTTAATCCTTACATTGTTTGTTTCTTATTTGTGACAGGAAATGAAGCTAGATTTGATGATTTTGGGACCTATTTCTTTTCACATAGACAATGTTTGACTAGTATTAAATGATAAATAACTAATTTAACAAGACTAACGCAAAGCATTAATGGGCTCATTCAAGTACATGAAACTACCTTGATTTCTAGCTTTGACATCTTGGAAAATTTTAATGGTATATATGTTGCTTGTGTTTGGGGAATTTTGCTGAGTTTCGAGTTTTATATTTTCTTGGAAAATAATTATTGATATTTGGAAAATGTGTGATTTTATATTGGTATTGGAAACGAAGCTAGTTTTGATCTTTGATTGGAAATGAAGTCGGATTTGATGAAGTTGGGACCCATTTATTTTCACATAGATAGTGTCCTAGTATTAAGTGATAAAGGACTAATTTAAGAAGTCTAATGCTAAGCAACAATGGGCTTATTCAAGTACATGAAATTGTGTTAATGTCTAGTCTTGATATCTTTGAAAATTTTAGTGGTTTGTTTGTTGCTTGTTTAGAGGATTTTGTTGAGTTTGAAATTAGTCCCTTGAATGCTTATGGTTCTCATATCATGCAAAGATCAATAGATCGATAGATCTAGTTCTATTATTATAATCATTATTGTTTTCTTTATATACTTGGTGGTTTGAAGAAAGATATTTTATTTCCTTTCACTTTGTGGCATGATTTTGACATCTTCACCTTTTAGAATATAGTAAAATATTTTTCTTATTATAGATTTTTATTGGAAAAGAATTATTGAGAGTTGGGTGCAAATGCACAATGTTGTGTAGCATTAGTGTGATAAATATGGGATAGTGCAAAGCATAGTTTTGAATATTAGTCTAAGTTGACTCGTACCTAATCAACTCAGTCAAGCTGATTGTTGGTTGAACGGTTAATTGTTGGTTCAATGGACATAAGATCTTGCAGGCACAGATACCAAAGGGAAAAATGGAGCCCATCATGGGGTACTCTTTGTAATTCTCCACCACTGCTACCTTCCATGCTTCCTCAAACTCCTCTCCAACCTCAATATCAGTGCTAGTAGTAGCATGAGCAACAACACTACACTTAGCAAAACTAGAAGAACGTGTTTTCCAAACTACATGAGAACTACTTCCCTCACAAGTCACCATGTGCCATGCTTGGTCTCGGTGGTTCTCTTCCTTCTACTCCTGGTTCAACTACCATATCTTCATTGGAACCAACACCCCGAACTCCACTAGACAATGATTCACCATTTTGTAGTAGTGATTCGCTATTTGTACTAGTGATTCGCCATGATTTTACAAGATAATATAATCTTGTGAGAGATTCGCCAAAAAATTATATATACATATTATATTATTAATAAAATCGCCTTCCATTTTTCCTATGTATCATGGGGATTCGCCTATTTATTATATATATAAATTTAGGGGGGTTCTTAAAATTTTCCCTGTTTATTGCAAATTTAACTTACCTTGCAATTTATCCAATGACACAATGTGGCATTGAAATGGAACAAAAATCTATCCTATGTCACAATGTGACAAACATGCCGCCACATGACAAACATTGTCGCAATGCAACATTACAAAATTAGCCAACCGAATTTACTATTGTTGTTGATTATTTTTTACTATGTTTGAAAGTTAACACTCTTCAACTTCAGTAAAAAATAATCACATTTAATATTATTTATTAATATTAATAATCAAACATAGTCAACCAAATTAGTAAAACATAGACAAACATAGTCAAACAAACTCAACCATTGGTCAAAAAATCAACCATAATGCCCAATGAAGGTCTCAATGGCCAACCATGGCCGAAAATGGTTAATCATGAGTAAGCATGGTCAAATGAGGTCAACCATGGCCAACAATGATCAACGATGGTCAAACAAGTTTAGCCGGGGCCAATGAAGGTCATCTAAATTCGACCATGTTCAATTAAGGTCATCTAAAGTCAACCATGGCCAATCAAGGTTAACCAAGATTAATCATGGTCAACCATGGAAAACCAAGGTCAACCAATATTAACATGGTCAGAATAGTTATAATGATAAGCCATGGTTAACCATTATGGTCATAAATGGGTCAACCAAAGTCAACAATTATGGTCAACCATATTCAAACCTAGTTCAATATGGTTAACCATTGTCAAGCATGGTCAAGCATTATCAACCATTTTTAGTCATTATTGAATATGGTCAATCATGGTCGACCATGATCAACCATAGTCAACCATAATCAAGTTCTCTATGGTTTAATATGATCAACCATATTGTCAATCAAGAAATCTATGGTTTAATATGGCTAATAATGGTCAAACCCCTTCAACCATGGTAAACCTCATCAACCAACTCAACAACTAATGTAACCATTTTTGTAACATTGATGTAACATTAGCATAAACATTAAGGTAAGCTTGATCATGGTCAACCTCATCAACCTTCATCCACCATGGTTGATCATGTCAATGAATACACCCTACACAAATAAATTGTAACTAGGACAACGACATTTACTAATGGGGTTGATATACATCCATAAACGAAAATTTCCACCTTCTATATGCCAATTAGCATATGAAATCGACTTTGATCAATGTATATCAACCACATTAGTAAATGTTTCTATGCTAGTTACACTTGATACCAATGTACTTGAATATGTTTTTCTTACTTAAAATCCTTTAGTATTGAATGCAAGATCATACCCTTTATCAATCATTTTACTTGCACTTTGTAGTTTTTGCTTCAAATCTTCTACAAGAAGAAAATTCTTAGTTTTTGTCCTTCCATCATCAATACTATTTTTTTCTTATCAAAGTATCCTTCCTAAATGATTCTTTTTAATGGTTATGCTACCTCCTTTAACTTATTTTAGAGATAGAAATTTACTTTTATATATTTTCATGTGACTTGAACATCCACTATCTATATACCATTAGTTATCTTTGTTTTGAGGACATAAAGTTAGAGTACATTATTCTTGCTCATCTTGCTTCCTTCTCCATACCTTAATTATTTTATTTTGATTTTTTACAATACCTTAGTCTATACTTTGATTTAGAGTACTTAATGTATTTCTTATACAATCATGATTATTTCTCCTAAAACATTCAACATGATCTAATAAGGGTGGGAATAAATTGGAATTCCTGACAACATTAAAGCTTCTAGGATTGTTTCTATTTAAAACCTCTAAGTTTTTTTTCTCTCACAGTCATTCCATGATATCTTATATAATCCCATGCTCCTATTCCTCATAGATTCATTTCTTACATATTCTCTACAATCTACTACCTTATGACAACAATTACTACATGAAAAGTAATAGCCCATAAAATATATTTTGATTCTTGAATGTAAAGGGTATTCTTGGGGGAATTATTCTTTTTAATTAATTCCACGGTGTTGGCTCATTCTTACTTACTTTCCCAGTGCTTTGTAATTTCTTTTTTATGATTAGATTTTTGTTGGTCATCTCATTCATTCCTTCTATGGTTTTGATTAATATGTCATGAGATCAAATTAACATAGCTTTCAAGTTCACTTTTGTATTTCTCTTATGATGTCATTGAGCTTGATTCCCCCTTGGAAGTTTTGTAATAACAAGGACGTTTTTCATTAAGAGGATATCTATGAAAACTTAGAATATAAGATTTGATCTCTTTTTAAAAAATCCAAACATTAATTCAATTAATCATTGGATTTTTCTAAATCCTTTATTAAGGAAACAATATTAGTTTCTAATATCTTAAAATGTCCTTCCTTTTCCTCGTTTTGGATTAGAAATATTTATTGATGTGGAATTATGGAGGAACACAATAAAATACATAAATACACATAAACACAGGGATGAAGCATAAATTAGAATTCATTTATGTTGATTTTGTAGCATTGGAAAGTGTTTAAAGTCTCATATTTTGGGAAGAGTCTTGGACATCAGTATTCCAGAGAACCCAGAAATCATTTGTGGAAATTCCACTCGAATCATGCTTTATTAAAATAATTAATGATTTTAAAGTGTTCCCTAAGTCTAAAATTAGGGAAATTAAATAATTAAAGGGTATTAATAAAGCAAAGTGTGAATCTTCTAGAAATGAAGATCAAGTCATCTTTTAATATGAGCCATTGATTAAGGATATAATTTGAGCCGTAGATTCATCAGCGAGAATACTATAAGAGAAGACTTGAGGGTCATTTTGAAAGCAATTCGGGCTCATTCTAAGTACTTGAAAGAAATCGATTTTGAAGTAAGAGAATTCAATTTTAGAGGGTGAGGTTATAGAGGTTGGGTTGAAGAGACAAAAGGAGGAGACAGAAGTCAGCTGAGACAAAGAGACGATAGACAAAAGATGAAGAGGAGATAGCGCTGAGCAGTAGCAATGGCCCTCCACCCAGAGTGATGCAATCTAGTGCAGTGAATACACAGAGAGGCCACACAGAGTGATGCACAGGGATGAGAAGTGCATACCGTGTGTCGGGAATTCTTCCAAGGTGTTTGAAAAATTCATCTCAAGTGCATGCTAAAAAATTTCTCGTCATATATTTTGTAAATGATATTTTCACTGCTAAATATTAATATAAATCCTCATCTGCTACAACCGTTTTCACACTCTAGGTTTTTCCCGGGATAATTGTCCAAAAATAACTGTGCTCATGTGGTTGTTTCTATTGTGTGATACATGTTCTATTTGTTCTTCTTCTTTAGATTAAAGTGGATGTTGTAGCTGTATTTATTTCAAAATATACTAAATCATCTGTAAATAACTTATCATAAATAAGTAGGCGAGATAAATCAATCACTACAGTAGTATTTTCAGATTGAAAATTTTACAATTTCATTAATATCACATAACTAAAATATGCTTACAGACAAAATGGAAATAAACTAGCTAGGTCACTGGTAGCTTATCTCTGAGAAAATATGTGGTAGCTACAGGACTTTGAACTATGTTAAAATGAGGCTTGAAGGCCTATTTATTATTTAGAAACAATGGAAATCTCTAAACATCCTAAAATCTAACCCTAGGAGATGAAACACCAAACTATGGGCCTCGTTGGGGTAAATTGGTACATCAATTTCCCAGGGTCGTAAATTTGCATATGATCTTTGTTTGACGCACATAATAACTCGTTAGAAATATATATCCAAGAAATACAACTGCTCACTCTTAATATCCTAGAGGTGATTTTTCAAAAAAAGTCATTTAGGGCCTCAAAACGGCTCCGGAAGTTCATGACCCGAAAATTTTCAAAAAATAGTAATTGTGCTACAATTAAGGAAACTGAAAGAATAAAAGAAAGAATGGTGGGGGTCCTCGTGGAATAGGGGAATGACCACCAATATCCACCTAGATCATTCATCCCCCCTTAAAAATCAATGGTCCCCATTGCGTTGAGTTCCTACATGTGATGAGGAAACTTTTGTAGAACTTGGTCCCTGGTGAGCCACTTTCCCTTGTCAAGGAGTTGGCCTACTTTGACAACTCGATATAGTTGGATCCTACATTGGAAAGTGTTATTTCTATGTGTTTCCATGATCTGATTAGTTGTGTCTTATTCCATGTAGCCTGGGTTTAACTCTATTGGTGTGAGTTGTTCTGCCATGTCGAATGTGTCTAGTAGAGGTGGAACTAGGGTCAAAGGTGGTCCACATTGAAAATTGGGTGCAGATAAAGGAACGGTGGAATACTAAGCTCAAAGGAATTGTCTCCTATAGCCTTTGTAATGGTGTATGGAATATATCAGAGTGCGCGAAGCTTGTGGTGGGGTCCAGCAAGGCACTCCTTCAACAAATGTAGCCACACTTTGTCGCCCACTTGGAAGTTGTGTGGCACCCAATGTTGATACTGTCCCTACTTGTAATTGGCATTGGCTCTGTCCAATATGTCATGAATCTATTGGAGGATGTGTTTAATGCAATCAATGTAGTTTTCCACCTTGTCAACTTCATACTAGACATGAGTTGAATCAGCCTGAGTACCTGCAAATGGAATGACTATGTCAATGGGACATAGTGGATGGAATCCAAAGCCCACCTGAAAGGGGCTGTGGCTAGTTGAGCTGTGGAGGGCCCGGTTATATTTGTTTTGTACATAGGGTAGGCTCTCATCCCATGTGTGTGAATGCTTTGAGTTGTACATGTGCAAAATGTGTACGATCATCCCGTTGATGACCTATGTATTTACATCAGTTTGGGGATGGAAATTTGTCGAATTGGTGAGCTTGGTATCCAGCATTGACCAGAGGCTAGACTAAAATGTACTAAGGAACCTGTTGTCCCTATATGAGATGATTAGATCCCAAAGTTTACCCACACTTTTTCAAAGAAGAGTTTAGCAGTGGCTTCTGTTGTGATATTATTCTTGTAGACTACCATAATGGCCATCTTTGAGAATCTGTCGATGACCATGAAAACATAGTCGTTGCCATGCTTAGTATAATGAAGGCTAGACATTTCATCCATGGAGATGGATTCCCAAGGTCGACTATGGGTAGGAAACAGAGTATAGAGGCCTTTCTTCTTCATGGTTGGTCTAGAAATGGCGTAAGTAGTGCAGGATCTGATGTACTTCCCACCATCATTTCGAAGGTTTGGCCAATAGAAATACTTCTACAGTAATGTCGATTTTTTCTTGACCCTGATATGCCTGATGACCACACTGTAGTGCACTTCCCAAATCATCATGGCACGCTTACTTGAAGGAACACAAGTGTGTCCCAGGTGACATAACAGTGCATCCTGGAGGTGAAAATTTGAAACTTGGTTACCCTCCAAGAGCATATTTTATGTGTAGCCAAATTCTGGATCACTCTTGAAGAGAAGCGACCAATCAAAAGTCTCGTATAAACAAGATTTGAGCATGGTGGTTAGCACCACGATAGGTGGTCGACTGAGGCAGTTTGCAACATTATTGGTGTTTCCCTTCTTGTACTTGATGTTCAAATGAAATTGCTGCAGATATGTTGACCACTTCTGATGAAGATCATTCTGCAACTTCCCTTGTGTATGTATGAACTGCAGGGGTCAGTGGTCTGTGTGGATGACCATTTCCTTCCCCAAAATGTAATGCTTCCATTATCGACAAGCCTGCACAATGGAATACATCTCTTTGTCATAAATGGGATTGTTGGTCGCCGAAGTTGTAATTCAACAAACTCCCTCAGCACTTAATTTTCAACCTAGGGATTCGTAAGATTTAAGGCGTAGCATAGGAAATGCCAGGAATAACTCTGTTAAATTTACTTATGTCTTCCTAATTACAATTGTGGAATTTAAAGAATGGAAGAAAACAACACCAAGGAAATCCTAGTACTAGAATTAGCAAAAGGAAACACTTGCAAGAATTGAATGGAAAGAACTTGAATGAAAAAAAATAAATCTTGGTAAATGAAAAGAGAAAGAAGATCCATATGGTTGAATGGCAGTATAGTAAAAGGCAGAGAGGATAATGGAACTGTTAGTTATATCTATATCTGTTATACGTGTTTTGTTCTTGGACTAGTTCAACGTTCTTGTACTACAATAGCGTTCCTGTACTGGAACGACATTCCTGTGCCAAGAGGTTGTTCTTGTAGCAATATTTTAGTTCCCACACTGTAAATTCTTATTATTCCCAACCACTTGTATCAAATTTAATGAGCGATAACTATAAATAAATTAAAGATAAATGAGGCATGAAATCGTAAATGAATCATTTAAAGCAACACAATTCTCAATATCCACTCATTGAAAAATATAGACTCTGCAATAATTGAAAGATAATTTTTTCACAACATAGTTTCCAAAGAGGTAAACATTTTAACTCGAGAGACAGAGTATCCCTTAGAATTCTAGCATTGATGAACATGATTTATATCCATTTAAGGCAGATGTCTCAAGTCAAGAAACTTTGCAATAGACCTCAACTGTTTACACAAGAGAGATGGTACAGGTACCATCTCTGTGGTGTGAACAATGTTTCACCAATACTCCAGAAATCTAAATAAACTGAGCAATCTAATCCTTAAGTGGTACGCACTTGCTGGGAGTATAAAATCAACCTTAGAAATGAAACACACTGTTACATAACAAAAATAAAACAACTTGCATAAATTAACTATTCTCGCTTGAGATAAACCACACTTTGCAGACTTTAACGTATTAAGTCAAAACACACTTTTGCTAAAAGGGAAATAAATCCTCACAACAAATAAATGAAATGAAATGAAACAATACAACATTCTTAAATAAATGTAAATGGAATCAAACTGTCAAACCCCTGGATCTGATTAACACAAAACTCATAAAGAAATGGAAAACTGTAAATTTAAATATAAAAAAAATATGCCTTTACTCTGAATCTACATATGAAATAATGGCACACTCTTGTAGACAGAGGGAGAATGAGTTGGGCTGGTTGTGCCCTAGCCAACTAGCTTTTCTCCCTTATGAAATATAGAATATCAAATGCTTAAACGAATCATCCACATCATATCTGAAACCATGGATGAACAAAATGGCATTTCTCCTTGTATTAATTCAATAAGTGAAAATATGTAACATAAGTTCCAATTCCAACCTAGAGGTGGGCGATACAAAATGAGAATACAAATTTGTCTAAAGTATCGCTAACTGATCTATCCTAGAAACCCTATTAAATACAATACTCGGCTCTTTGGCTGCAACATAAAAGAAAACATAGATGTATCTTTAGGCTCTCGTTTGTTATCAGAGGCTAAGTTGGGGTGCTTGCCAAACCCCAACCTTCTTCTTCCCACATTCTCCTCAACTCTCTGAAGCTAACCAAGGCGTGAAACAAGTGCAAAACTGGTTCTTCATCAAAGAGTGTGCATCGATCAATGAGTTGTCGTGGTTACCTTGAGTAATACTCTCGGATGTCCCATGAGTGCGAGAACAACAGATAATACTCAAACGTTCCTGCATCAACCATATTTATGATAATTAGGACTTCTACTTTACCATTATATTCAAGAAATAAATAGAAAAGTTACAAAGAAAAAATAAATGATTTAAACCCATTTTAATTAATAATTAAGCTTATGTAACCTATGATTTCAAAGCCATGAAGGAGTGCAGGAATGGGTGCAAGGGTTAGGTTCCACTTGTAAAACATAGGGTTTGGATAGTGTGGTTAGGGTAGAATTAGGGGTAAAAATATGATATTTTTTGCCACCAACATCCACCCAAGCTCAACTTGTTGTGTTTCCCCACACAACCTTGACTAACCTTCTGCAAAAAAAAACATGGAAGACTTCCTTTAATCCTGAATTTGAATGCTAATTCTTGTCCTTCGTCATCTCGATTTTCCACTATGAGCTTTCTTGAGACGTTTCATCACCTTCTTGAGGTGATTTTTTCACTTAGACGTGTGGAATTTCCAAATTTTCTCCTGATTTTTCTTTTCCTGCACTACTTTCATCAACTCTGCACACCTATTCCTATCAGTCTGGTTTAGCACTTCAAGCTTAAAGATCTATTGTTTTAACTCTTTAATTTTACTGTGAATGCAACAAAAAAGGTCTTCTCCCTGATCCTCTCCTTACATTGGAATTTTTTCAACAATTGATTCAAAAAAATGACTGATATTATCAAAGGTTTCTTCGCATTGTTTTCCAGGGCCTTGAGGAATAGTATCCTCAGGCTTGTCCACTACCAGTTTTTTCACTGGGCTTGCATCCTGTATATCGGTCCTTTTTCTTTTCTTGGTTCTCTTAATCATAATTTCCAAAGGGATATCATCTTCCTCTTCCAAATAAATTTTACTGAACACTAAACCAACTGCGACATATTCTAAAAGAGAAAGGTTGACTCGCCAAGGTGAATTAGGAGGAGGGTTCTCTGCATGAGAGTCTTTATAAGGGGCACATTCCCCAGAATCATCAATATTTATCGGGGTGGCTGGTGTAGTAGGGCTTCCCTTAGAGGATGCACATCGTTTCTTCAAAGAACTATTGGTCAATCTCTTCAAGGGACCAAGAGTTTCATTAATGGGCTTCTTCTCCTTATCGAGTGTCAACTTCTAAGAATGGGGTTTCTTAGTCTTCAAATTTTTACCAGTCTTTGGGGTTGACAATTTTCCCTGTTGGTAGAACTCCACCTTAGGCATAATCTTCTCACCTTTCTTTAATTTCTTCACAGTGCCTCCTTGAAATTCTTTAAAGAACTCCTCCCATGTCATTCCTCTTCCTTCTGATTTTGTCTTAATTAACATCGCAATCAAGCCATAGTGATATAACCTAAGCCCTACTTGATTTCCCTTACTCTTCTGTACAGATGTAGACATCTTCTCCAATATTTTTAACAAGAAATGAGGGAATCTAATTGACTTACCCGATTCAAAATGAAGAAAGAGACGGATATGGTACATGTAAGTCAATGAATACCTCCCTTCAAAGGCAAGGAATTTATATAGAATGTATACCAAGTGCTTCCATTTTTCCACCATGGAAATCCTTGGAAGCACAATTTTCCAGTCTACCTTGTGATCTTGGTTCAACAGAAACTGGCGCTAAGCTCCTTTCTCCACCTCCCCCTTTTTGAACCATTTTTCTCCTATAATTACTAATCTTGTGGCTTGGGAGATCCTCTCACCCAAAGTTCCAAGGACCCGAATTTAGTTGTTTTCCCATCAAATGTGCGAGCAAATTTGATCGTGATAGAAGAGTCATACCCATCAAATTTTAGTAGGAAGGGAAGGAATCTCAAATCCTGTAACAGGGGCAGACTACCCCTATACTCAATTGTGCTTTCCAGCTCCTTTACGGACCAGGGTTCAATATGAACATGCACCATAATTCCTTAGAGACTACACTGGTTTTTCAGACTTTAAGAGTGCCAAATAAAAAACTGCGAGAATATGTCTTAGAAGGTTTAGACAATTTCCAATTTAAGTTGCATGTACAATGTCCTTCCATTCATATCAAAGATCTTAAACGGTAACATTACCGTAAGGATTCAACCTTGGAAAGGCTACAGATTGGATATGATCTCTTTGTAAATGGAGTGATGATGATAGGTATAGGGGGCAATTATGGGAAGGATTTTTTTCAAAAAACACAAGGATGGTCCAACCATTAATGATTGATCAGGGGTCAGGGGGCTGTACTTTGATACGAATGGATTTCACACATATCCTGATCACATCATGACTTCGAATAGGATATACATAATGCTTAGTTTAAGATAAGGTTTAAGTTCATTATATCTCTGCACCTCTTTTTTTAAATAATTCTTGTCAAGCAAGGATAAAAATAAAAGTATAATCATATATATAGTTTCAAAAAATTCTTGCATTCCTTCATTACAATGGTGCATCCATTCATGATTATGTCAGCATTCCTATACTCGGAATATCCTTTCTGCACTAGACATGTATTCTTGTACTAGGCATGTGTTCCTGCACTGCAGTTTGTATTCTTGTACCAAGGAATTCTTCCTGCACTAAGAAATTTTGTGGTTGTTGTACTGAAATACATGTTCCTATACTCAAAAGTGTTGGTTTCTCACAGAATTTATTAAATAATATACAAGCTGGATCTAAAATAATTTGTAGAATATCAAAGGAGTTTTCTTTTCTAGTTCTTGTTGACATCATGCTTTTTTCGATCTGATCAATAAATTCTTTGATAACCATCATATCCTGCAATTGAGTTTATGAGGGAAGAAAGAAGAGAGATAGGGGTAATATTTTTAGAAAGGGAAGGAAATGATCAGGGTCAATTGAGAGTGAAGCCAATCTAAGAGAGGTACAAAAAGAAGAGGGATAGGGAAAAAAAATCAGGGAAAAAGAGGGGGGAAATAGGATGTGAAAATTTATTTTTGAAGAAATGGAGGGACAATCTTTTAAATAGGAAAAAAAAGAATATTTTTTAGAGAAAAACTACGAAAAGGGAATAATAAGAAGGGAAAAATTTCACATCAAATTTCTTCCAGATAGTGTTGAACCAAAAGTAACTATAGCGAGAATTGAGTGTCACTTGAACAAGATCTGCCATGTTAGTCGCTCCAAACTTGGTTAAGGGCTTGGTTCCGCTAATCATTTTGCTGCACCAAAACTTTCACAAAACCTACTTCTTCTCAATGACAACTATCATTTATGAAGATCAATAAAAATTCCCATTTTATTAGAGATTGATCCACCTTCCAGCATGCTATTTTTCAGGCCAATCCTTTTGTGATCATGTCAGCAAACTGATTTTCACAACGAGAGGTGATTTTTTTTTTAAATTTTGTCATTTTTAATTAATTTTCTTTTTCTTTTTATAACATTTTTTTTTCAATTATTTATTTATTGGAAAAGGAGAAATCAAACTTGTAATAGGTTGGCATGGCCACCTACCATCATGAGTTGAGATTTTTGTTGTACTTTCTGCATAAAATATTCCTTTGTGAGAGGCTGAAAATAAGCTTTAATTCTATGTCCATTCACAAGGAATACTAATTCTCGTACATAAATATTTGTAATTTATACTACCCCATCCTCAAAGACTTTAATCAACTCATAAGCTCCTATCTAGTGTGTGTGAAATTTCCCTTTAAAATGTTTAAATTTAGAATCATAAAGGAGTATCTAATCATCTGGTTGGAATTGCTTATTTTTTATCAAATTGTCATGCCATTTCCTATGTTGTTGTTTCACCAACACATTCAGTTGAACAACATCTCTTATGAATTCATCTAACTCATTTAGCTGTAATAAACATTACTTCTGTGCTTCTGAGAGATTTAGTCCCACTTGGACTGCAGTTTGGAAAGTCTTTATTTGAAATTCAACCGACAAGAGGACTTGCTTCCTGTACACCAACTCATAAGGTGTATGACTCACTATAAGGAAAAGACCCCCTAGCGGAGGTTATAATAGGGGTTTTTAGGGTTATTAAATTGGCCAAAATTGTCAAAAAACTTTTGCTAAAACATTCATTTTCAGTAACAGAGGTTTTGGCAGAGCTTCTAATGGAATTTCAACACAACTAAAAGAAACTGGGTGGTTGGAGGTTGTTACGGATGTTTTTCTCATTGGTGCGCTAATTAAGAGTCAACACACCAATGTGTTTTACAGTGAACACATCGATACTGTAAACCTACCAAGCACCAGGACGGAAAACATATTTAGGATGCCCCGGGGCATTTAGCAATGTCATGGTGCGCGTCAGCCAAAGAGTCACCCCGGGGCGGTTGAAGGTGCATGCACCGATTCATTAAGGTGTAAAACTGCACCAAGCACACTGTAGGTGATACAACACATCGAAATGTTCTAATTAGTATTGGTACTTGTATGGTGCCCATAGGTCGTATCAATGCATCGGTGTGCAGTATTATACAAACGTACCAGCGCGCAGTATCACAGAAACACACCAAGCATTCTAATTGGTATTGTTATTTGTGTGGTGAACATATGTCTTAGAAATGTGCCAGTGAGTAGTCTCACAAAAACGCACCGATGCGTAATATCACACAAACACACCGAGCATTCTAATTGGTATTGGTATTTGTGTGGTTCCCATAGGTCATAGAAATGCACCAGTGCACATTATCGTACAAACTCACCAGTGCATAGTAACTAACACGCACCGATGTTCATTTTGTATTTTTTAGAAACATCGACGTGTGACAGTGCAATTATTGTGATTTTTTAAAAAATTCATTACTCATCAAAATTCGACACATATCTCATAACAGTATTCATATCAATTAAATTTTTATTAGTGCATTTGAATGTGACGTTTGGACTAATTTGTTATATCATATCATTAGATTTCGCATCTCTTCATTATATTATTTAATCATCCATATATTTAATGAGTGGTGTTACATTTCACAACGAAAATGGAGAACACAATAGAATAAATTAAAACCTATTTTATTACATATATGTGAATAAGACACTCCTTGTCATACAAAATGGGACAATTATTGGTGTCCCTTTG
Source organism: Pinus albicaulis (assembly GCA_034641835.2). Lineage (NCBI taxonomy): Eukaryota > Viridiplantae > Streptophyta > Pinopsida > Pinales > Pinaceae > Pinus > Pinus albicaulis. The sequence goes on along the minus strand of CM076583.1, from coordinate 314,107,993 downwards.
TCTTTCAATTGGGACACTATGTCCATTACATTAAACAAAATGTCTGATTTCACAGACAAATATTTCAAAATATACAACGCCTTGCATTGATATCCAAACATATTTATCATCATTCTTTGCTTGAATTGTTATCACTGCTCGAGCTACTTTCATGAATTGGGTTATTTTGAGGAATATTTTCTTCATGGTGTTGATTGTTTTCTTCTTCTTCACCTTCTATCTACAAAAATAAAAATAAACTGTAATGAGTGTATATAGATTGGAGAGAATAATGAAAATTTCAATATTAAATAATATACATCAATGTAAATTGAAAAGAAATGATGTACCGTAGCAAGAATTGACTCATGAACTATACACATGCTTTCAAAACCAAATTTCATGCCATCTTTCAACATTTCATTTGTTGGCGCAGTTCCATACTTTGTTTCCTGCAAGTTTTATACACCATAACAAATCATATATTTAATATAAAATATTTTTTTGTTCTATTAATTATAGACGGAGCTAAGTAAAACAAGATCTATAGATGCTTACAAATTGCACAATTAATTTCTGATATGTCAACATATACTAACAACCCATATTTAACCCAATGTCAATCAATTCATCTAATGGTTCTTCTTTGTATGTTAGCACCTGTTTGAAGACATTCAATGATGATTGCTGTAAAACAACTTAAAATATACAAAAATGAAATCTAGTTGAGTTGTTATAAGGAAGTAAAAATTACTCATAAACTTAGATACCAACCCTTTTCTTCCTTGTCGTCGTGTTTTATGTGTTGAATGGGTTCCATTTTCTTTTCTTTTATACAAGAAAATACTTGAAAAATAATATTTAATGCTAAATTGTTTATTTATTGTACCTAATCGAAAAGTTCAACGATTACATATTACATTTGAAGCATGTTGTTGTTGAGATGGCTCCTCGTGTGATGCAATTATGTCCATTTCTTTTACCATCTTCTTGTACACCTTTTTGGACATTGCTACTAGCATATTTCTGATACGAGCTCGTTCATCCTTTGAGATTTTCATAATCTTCCTGAAAATGTAACATCACAATAAACTATTTAATTTTTATATTGATATATGAAAATTAAATATAACAAAGTGATATTTATAAATGATTGGTTTGTAGTAATATATACATATAATTCTAGAAAAACATTTAAAGGAATATTAAGTTTTCATTCCTTCTCTTTTGTTGTTGTACGTTTTTTCTATTTAAAGTCTAACATGTCTCATTGACCAATTCTCTGGAAACTCATCCTGTAGCTTAGATAAAATTTGGTTGTTGGAATCATTGGATTGGTTTTTGTATTGTAAGTGGAAAGAACGTCTATACATTCATTCTACTAGATCCATCAAAGTTTTTTTTTTTAATTTCCCCCCTTTCATTAATCTCTTGCACCACTCCAGTTGAGCTAAGAAGCAATTCATTTTCCTTTGCATGCTCTATTTTTTTTCTTTTCTTAGAACACCATTCCTTTTTTGAGTTGTTGGTCCCTGTAGAAGACTAAACATATGTGAATTAATAGATTTTTTGGTACATGTTATCTAATATTTTTAAGTATATTATTAATGAAAATTAAAAAAAGAAACTCATATTGGATCGATAGTATTTTTTCATTCACTTGATTCATCATTCTTCAATTTTTCCATCAAGATTTTACACTCTTCTGGTCCTAGATCAGGAATAATCTTATCAAGCTTTGTCATTTTGTGGCTCTACATGATACACAATAAACAATACCTATTAGTTAAACTTACATATAGTTCAAAAATAATAATTTTTGTAAATAATTTATAAAGAACTTTCATTTTTTTATTTTCTCGATGTGCTATTAGTATTTTAGTTACTTGATCACTTTTCAGCCATTTATTTATCAATATGAAACTTGTACCATACCATTCATTAATATATTTTATAAATAAATCACAAAATTTTCAGGTAAACAAAAAAATCAAGAAAACGGTGCGCCTTTCAAGGAGTATGCACTTACATCGGTGTGGTGTGTTCTTATAAATGCACCGCCAAAAAAGTACAAACATTGTATGGTGATCTCTGTAAACAAAGAGAAATAGTGAGTTATATGTTAACCAACGCACCAGTTAACACAAAAAATTATTAAAAATCCTCTAGTGCTAGTTTTTATAGCATATGATGTTGTGGAGGGGGTGGTGCGACATGTTCTTATAAACACACCGAGAAAACAGGGGACCACCGTACGGTGCTCTCTGTCAACAAGGAAACCCAGTGTGTTATATGTTAACAGGTGCACTGATTAACACAAACATACAATAAAAAAAATGTTTTTGTCAAATAGTATGTGCGTGGCACGCAGCAATGCGTTATTTTACACAGGCATAAAGATTAAAAAAAAATTGTTTTTATTTTTATTTTTTTTATCAAATATTACATGCATGGTGCGCTGTGATAAAATAGTACACCGATGCAGTATTTTACACAGGGCGCATCGATTAAAAATATTCTATTTTTTTAAAATTCATGCAAGGGTTAACATGGATTTGGATTTGACTCTGCAGGTTGTCCCGCGGGTTAGATGTCATATGCCTATACATATAGAAATACAAAACCTATAAATCTAAAATGAAAATCCCTAATTCTGAAGTCACAAAAATAAGAAGAAGTAAGGGCAGAAACAAAAAGAATCAAGGGTTTAGCGTAAGAATGAATTTTTTTTTTCTCTTTTCTGAAAATGAACAGTAAGATTTAAATTTTTTACTTACCATGTATTAAATCAAATAGGAAATTAAAAAAAAAAAATTATTACAGTAAAATTTAATCACCAGATGGTTTGAAATTTTATGCTACATGGTTTTAATTACCAGAGGTTTGGAATTCTGATTGTCTGAATAGTTATGTTCGAAAGTATTTAGCTACTCCACAATGTTCCTGTGCTCTCTTTCTTCAGGTATGTCTCTCGTGCAAATATCTCCCTGAAAATATTTGCAAAAATAATGAAATAATGAAATATTTTTACTATTTAAAGAATTGCTTTATGAAATTAGATTTTCGAAAATAATTTGTCGCCATTTTTTCAATTTAATGCTTTTTTTCACTTTAAAAAAATAAATTTGTTTTTTTTTTTTTTAATTTGTGGCTATTTGGCACCGTTGTGTAAATTAATATCACAAAATCGTTGTGCAGTAAATAAAACATACTGGTGCGGTTAACTATACATGAGCACTGATATCAATAAGTCCATTTTTAAGGCACCAAAATTAATTTTAGAAGTGTACACCAAAAATTATTGTTGATTTTGCTCAAACACAAGGAGAAAATATCATAATTATATCGAATGGAAAATTCTTCAAAATCCAACTCGTTCCATAATATTTCTTAAATTCCATCGTGGAGCTCTTCCTGTCAATCTCGAGACGTAATATTTACTTCAGATTTTATTTATATTTTCATTATCTAATTGAATTTATTTTTTCATCCATGTCAATCAGTTTAATAAAATTAATGTATAAAAATTTGCAGGTTCATGTAGATCCAGAATCGAGTTTAGATGCACAAAATATTCAAAGAACTCCAAAACGTTGGAAGCTCTTATCAGGGGCAACATACTGCAAGGCACATTTGGTAAATGAAAATGGATAGCTGGTTCACCCTCCCAATTTTAACATTGCATCTTTTAGCCACAATCCTCGGACAATGATAGTAATAATAATTTTTTGGTATATTAATGTAATTATTTGAACATCAAACCAATTAATCATGCATTGTCGATGTGCTTACTAATTGATATCATAGATTTTGTACTAATCATGTTCATTTTTTTTTTTTAATTATTAGGATTCTAGTGATGATGATCGACCTACCTAGCATCTTCCATTGCACCCCACGACATTGTCAAATCGAGAGAAGGTTGAATTAAGAGAAAAAATCAGAGAGGAGTGATACCAGTAATGGTTGAATCAACCACCTATTCAATTCCCACTGCGTCGAGATTCACCAATTAGAAATGAATACATCAATAGTAGTTCTTCACAAGATGGCAATGGAGGCAATCAAATATAGATTGGTATGGATGAATACTTAAGGGATACGACTACCATGGAGACAATGTTGTTAGATTAATTCTAGAATGATGATCAGCTAGGGGATGATATTCATATCGATGAAACCCTTTTCGAAATCCTTAATTTTTCTTCCACCACCCCTCTCTTTGGACTTGGCAGTCAGTCAAAGTCTACCCTGTTAGGGAAAAATATGTTACTGTACATGTTGAAAGAAATTTTTGGCTAGTCGAATGCATGTTTCTCAGAAATTTTGAGGTAATTGACCATCAAGTCCTCCCTTATATTTTGAGAAATATAATCACACAATGAACATTACAAATGGTAAATTTTATGAACGTTAATAATTATATCGGCATTAATGTAAATTTAATATTTTCCATGATCATCAACTACAATTTATTCAAAGATAAGGTTATTCCGAGTGATAATGCCTTGCCCGATAGCTGCGAAGAGGCAAAGAAATTGTTGAAAAGGCTGGGTGTTGAGTACATATCATATCATGCATGTCCAAATGATTGTATTCTATATAGAGAAGAATGTGTATACAAACAGATATGTCCGAAATGTGGGCATCAAAGGTATGATAAATAAAAAAAAAGGGTAAATCACGTGGTCCTCATTTTAAGATATTGAGGTACATGCCTATAATCCCAAGGATTCAAAGTCTCTTTCATTGCAAATAATTAGCTATGTTGTAGGGATGGCATGCCTCACACATAAGTCAGTTGGGAGTTATGTGAATCCCAACAGATTCAATAGCCATGAAGCATATAGAGGATACATGGCTCGAAAAATTCAAAGATGAAGTATGAAGTCTATGACTCAGCATAGCCATGGATGGCATCAACCCATATTCCCTCCAGAACACCAAGTATTCTGTTTGGCCTACAGAAGTGATTAATAACAATATCCCCCCATGGTTGTCCATGAAGAATGAACATCTTATGTTGGCTCTCATAGTCCCTGGTAGAAGAAGTGAAGAATATGGATGTCTACTTACAAACATTGGTAGATTAATTGAAGGAATTATGGGATGGGATAAATGTATACGATGTATTAAGACCCATTGAAATAGAGAGGAGTTTTACGTCGTATGGAATATGTGCTTACACGACACATGATTATCTAGGATTAGGAGTTTGCTCTAGTAAATTACATGTTTATTTATTTGTTTGTATACATAAAAATATTCTTTCGCATATTAGTTATATATTTCATTGTAATTGTTATGATCTTCATGATATTCTTTAGCTTGCCATGCATATATATTGTATACAATAATTTAGCAGGTCTTGTAACAAAAAGGTATTTTGGATGTAAATGTTGTGGACCTTCTCTGATAACTATATGGTACAATGACCTACGAAATCCAGTGTATGACTACTCCAGGGTATTCCTCCTAGAAGAAAACCCTTATAGAAGAGAAACATCCGAATTCAATGGTAAACGAGAGAGAACCCAAATGCCTCCAATAACGAGACTAGTTGAATGGCTTAGAGAATATGAGAGAGAGAAGGAGAAGGAGTTCATAGAAATGTTAGATTCAAATGGGGAGCCTATGTTCGATGATCGAGAATTCTTTGACACCTATGTTGAGAAATTTCACATTGGGATGAAAAGGAAATCTATCTTTTATAACTTCCCATATTGGGAGAATATTAATATTACCCACGTATTAGATCCCATGCATATTTTTAAAAAAGTTTCATCTTCTTTATGGAGGCACATATCATCGAAACAAAGTGACACATTGGCTGTTAGGAAAGATCTTACTACTTCAAAAGCTAAAAAGAAACTTTGGCCAAGATGATTAGAAAGTACAGGATCAGAGGTAGGCCCTGATCCCTCTAATTCATGGTATTTCAAAGAAGGTGATGTCCCATGGATTTTAAAAAAGTATGATCTTTCTTCGAAAAAGGAAGGTATAATCAGTGTGAGGGTGCCAACTTCATATGGGTCTTCACTACGGTGCTGCTTCATCATGGATGACCATTTTTCAGGGTTGAAATCACATGGCCATTTGAATCTTCTAAGAGTACACATAATGTCAAAAGCAGGATTTTATTATTTTTTATATTAATAAATTTTATCCCATGCAGGGATAATAAAACATAACTAATTTTGTATATTCTTGCATGTGTTTATAACTTTGCAGTGTCATTATCCTTTGTTCATGTGTGGGTGTGTGAAAAACAAATTCCCTTAAGACCTAGGACGTGCCATATCTAAATTATCTGCATTTGTACGTTGGATCACACCAAAGGATATTCATGTGGAACGCATTCCATGGTGGCATCAAAAGATAGTTGAGATTGTTTGTATGTTTGAGAAGGAACTGCCGACGAGTTTCATGGACTTGCAAGTTCATCTTCTAGTCCACATAGTAGATGAGGTTGAATTAGTTGGGGTGGTTTCATGTCGTTGGATGTTCTTCTTAGAGAGGTACATGAAGAAATTGAAAGGTTTTGTTCAACAAAGGGAAAAACCCGAGGGGTATATAGTAGAAGGGTACATATTGTATGAGTCTTTCTATTATGCTAATGAGTACATCAAGAAAACTAAAAACAGACCAGGTGCAGTGATTTGGGACGATGAAAGCGATGAGGACAAAAGAGAAGGGGAGCTACTCGAAATGAATGGAAAAAGTTGCTTGATAATGAGTAAGCGACTTATAACGTTTCAAATTTACACAAGGTAACTATTAATGTTGAACCTCGATATAATGCATATTTTGATCTCATATGTAGTATATGTCGGTTTGATTTCATTAGTGAATGCAGAAATTAAAGCAATCAATAAATTTGTTCTTTACAATTTTGAAGCGACACAACTGTGGGTCACATTGTACGAACAAAAGAGGATGAGATGGGATAGTGATAGGAAAGAATTCAGACAGTTGAATGGTAGAAGTGTGCCTTATCCTGATCATTTAAAAGAAAATATGCCAAAAATATGCCGCAACAGTTGGGTTGCTGACCAAGTCAGAGAGAAATACGGTGCAACTGGTCATTACCCATGTGTTGAAGAGGATGTGCAAAACGTAAGGATTGGGTGCACCCACTCGGTAATAATCAATTTATGTACATTTTAAACTTAATAATGCACCTTTGAAATGTAATTACATCTATATTTCATATTTTAAATGTGGGGTTGTTATAAGACACATGACACTATGATTTTTTAACTTTTTTATAGGTGCATTTGTTCCCATCTATGTGGGCATATGGACACCATTTTCGCACAGAAAATTCCGATGATGGACACATGACACAAGACTGTGGAGTGGAAGTCGAGTTCGATCAATCTAGTTGATCTAGCCACCTTGATCAAAACCTAGTATGAAGGATGTTATGTTACGTCGAAAATATATAAGAGATCATTGAAGTGGATTTCTCTTCTGTCCAATGTTTTATTTTTAGGTGCAAGTGGTAGGAAACCTTTGATCGAAATAATGCAAAGGAATATCGTGATAGTATGCTGATATGTATCAACTCTATAAAGATGTGGGATGAAGCTAACGAGCCCTACAATTTCCTAAAACAATGCAACCAGGTGTTATTTTACGTAGATGTGTTGGATAGGGATTGCTCATTCGTATTGAGACATGACCCTAGATCGAAACATATTTTTGAGAACAATAGCATTATCATGCCAAGCGAGTTGGAAGATAATGAGGCTGATTATGAGAACTGAGAGTGATATGGTGCATGTGTTATTTCATCATTTATACATTTTAAGATGAGTTTTTATAAAGAAGAGGACTTAATTACCTTGTAACTAAGACTATTTTTTTTGAAACACTATAATATGCATTTTGAACTACTTGGTAATTTGCATTGTGTTAATGTTAAAATCATTTCACTTGATAGTTTTCAATTATGTGGATCTTGAAAACAATGACATGTTATATAAAGTTCTTTTTTTTTATAATGTCAATTCCTAAAATAATACAACTACTTGATTTCTTTAAATGTGTATGAATGATATCTTCAAAATGTATACTGTTATTGTTGGTATGTAAGATCATAATAAAATAATGATAATTCTAAAGTACATGAATTTATTTGCATTAATTTTTAAACTTTATTATGTTACAAAAATTCATATTTTTACATATTATTTTGGTAGTTTAGACTAAATCCTAATCACCCACGGGTTTCGAACCAGTGACCTTGCAGACAAAGTTCCTTAACAGTGCACCCCATCACCGACTGCTCTACACCATGTGGGCCAAAAATTCATATTATTATAGATTTATTATTTTACAATTATTTATATTCATACAAATTTACAATTTTACAATTATAGTAATTTAACAATATTTACGATATATATTTTAATTAGTTATGGTTCAAAATTGACAATTAATTTACAATTTTACAAATTTAAAAATTTAATAAAATTGAATGATGACAATACATACAATTACAATTACAATTTTACAATTTCACATACAATTACAATTACAATTACAATTTTACAATTTTACATATATACAATTACAATTAAAATTACAATTACAATCATTTCACATTAATACAATTAAAATTTTACAAATATTTTACATACAATTACAATTAAAATTACAATTACAATCATTTCACATTAATACAATTAAAATTTTACAAATATTTTACATACAATTACAATTAAAATTACAATCAGAATTAGAATTAGAATCAGAATTACAATTACAATTACAATTCCACAATTTCACATACAATTACAATTACAATTACAATTTTAGAATTTTACATAAAATTAGAATTATAATTACAATTTTATAATTACAATTATTTCACATTAACACACTTAAAATTTTACAAATGTTTTACATACAATTACAATTTTATAATTCTACATATCTACAATTACAATTAAAATTACAATTACAATCATTTCACAATAAATTGAATATTACAATTACAATTAAAATTTCAATTACAATCGATTTTTATTATTTTAGCAGACAACGGGGGTTGCGATGGCGAAAGAAGCGACTAGGGTTTACTGTTCTGAGTTGCTCAGTGGCGCCGGGACGACCACTCCCAAGCACTCTGGAAAATGGTGGCTCAGCACCAGCCTGGATATTCTGGGCCCCAAATGTAGGCTACCCACTCTGGACAAATCTCCACATATCTGTAGATTTCGTTGCCTTGAGCTCTCTGCAGACTCAAGCCCATCTCGCACTTGCTCTTGTCTAGCGTTTCGTTGGGCCTATGCCACTCATGAAAACAACAAGGCCATCAAAGATAAAATGTTTAGCACCCTCATTACAGCACTGATAATATATCACTGCATGTTCAGGCTACTGATCGCTAACCGAAATCTGTAGGGTTGCAAGATCCGGCACTGGCTTCTCCTCAGCGCGGGTGCGGCCGTGGCAGATGTGGATCCATTCCTTGCAAACACTTCAGGCAGCTCTGCAACCGCCGCCCTAACAGTAGTATTAAGGGTTTCATTTGAAGCTCATTATTGGGGCTATTCTCCACCTTTTTGGGCCACCGCCATTATTGATGAGGGCAAGGAGTCGGGGGTTTACCCTGGTGACTCGGCTGCATCAGAAAATTCCCAAGCATCTTCAATTCTCCACAGCAAAGTGGCGATCAGTTGCTGGTCGGCGGAAGCTTCAGAAAACCATGCCCATAAGGAATTTGAGATCCAAGAAGGTGGGCCTTTAGACTCCACCTCCACTGCATGCAAGAAGCAGACTTGCTTCTCGAACCAGCAAGATCTACCAGCAGAAGTACCAACATTCCAGATCCAAATCACACTCCTCTCTGGAAAAACGTTGCTGCAATGGGTGCGTGCAATAGATCTAGTGCAGGATCTTTCGCACAAACTCAAACTCCGGCTGGGAATTCCCTCCTCTTACCAAAGATTTCTGTATAAAGGTAAACAGCTAGAGGACTCTTTTCCCCTCTCCTTTTACTGTATTCAAAGATATGCTTCCATTATATTTACCCTTCGTCTAAGAGGAGGAACACCAGGGCAGACCTCCTTTTTTCCCCCATTTTCTTACAAAGACGCAGTTCATAAAGATGTAGTCCACCCACAGTCCTCTTCGAAATCCACTCAACCAACTATGTCTCCCAAGACATTCTTGGTGGATAAATTGGAGGAAACTCCTTCTATCGAACTCTCTCATCTTGCACTTTCCGATCATTACCAGACATTTGCAGAATCAGAAATCATATGCAGATTTAATGGCCTATGGCCTCGTACAATATATTTATACCAATGGATTCACTCCAACTAGACTAATAAATGCAAGATCTAGTTATTCTTGAAAGGCTTATTCATTGTGGCTTTTGCCTCAAATGAAGACTACCAGAAAGCCTTAACGAGAGGCCCATGGTTCTGGGGCTCGGCTGGGCTTTTCCTCACCCCATGGTTTCCAGATTTCGACCCCTCTACATCAGTCATCACCAAACTTCCCATCTGGGTTAGGCTCCCGAACCGTCCAACGCATCTATGGCAATTCTCTATTTTCTTAGGCATTGGAGACACCTTAGGCCGCTATCTTGCTACAGACACCACAAGAAGGGAGAATGGACTCTACACCTATGACAGATTATGTGCGGAAATAGACATCAGCAAAGGATTTCCAGATCAGATCAACCTCAAAGTTGAGGACTTTCACTGGACTCAAACCTTGGACTACGAGAATACAGCCTTCCGATGTCACCATTGTCATCAAATAGGGAATATCCAAAATACATGCACTAAGCTCCTTGACAAAAAGAAGAATTCCAATCGCAAGCCCAAATCCAAGAGCTGGAATTCCTGTGTTCCTCCCCCCCAATGGAAGACACAGACTCCTCCAGCTCGGATGAGGAGGAAATTGAAGCTGATGGGGAGAATGTTGGGATTCTGATGAATGCACCCTCAACCAGTCCTGCGGATCCCTCTGCCCCTCCGATCTCTCAGAAACGCTCTCATGGGTCTTCTTCCTCAGACTTTGATAAGGGTATTCTGCCTTCAACGCAGAATAGTCTACAACTGGTTTCGGCCCAGCCAAGTTCCAATGGCTGGGTCAAAATAAGAAAGAAAAAAGGAAAAAAATGTCGTTTGCAAGTATCCACCCACTCTGGGTAGATACCCTAGTCCAACTCTCATTTTTCTGCTTCCTTGTTATCTTTTTGCTCATTCCTTGGCTGTTATTCAGGAGCGGGGTTGATATCCTTTCATCTCCAGCTCCCCTTCTTTTCAGATTTTCTTGCACGCAAGCTCTGATTGTACTATATGCTTTCTCTTAATAGAATTAGTCTTATTCAAAAAAAAAATAAAAAAAATCAATTACAATCATGACATAATATTTAATAAATATCATGATTTAATATTAAAAATAAACATCACGATGATGATAACCATAGTACAAACATCATATTCGACTAAAAAACACATTCAAATTCACTAACATCATCTAATCATCGTGATCATGATCATATAACAAAACACAAGAATTGTATAACATCATCACAACACAAACATCAAATATACATCTCATGTCAAATAATTGCTATCACATATACATCTATCTGCAAGCTACACATTAAATGAACATATCTAACATGACCTAACAATATACACATCATCATGAACAACGACATGTAAATTAAGTACATCTGCAACATGAACATAAAATACATGGAATATATATATATATGTGTGTGTGTGTGTGTGTGTGTGTGTGTGTATAATGTAAAAAATATACAATTGTAATATAACTGCATATAAATGTCAAATATTAGCTCGTGGTACATCAATAGTAGTATTAGTCGAGGCTTGCTTAGTCGATGGTGCAGCCTCGACATGCTCAGATAGATGTCGATCACGTGCTTGCTGATCTAGAGGTGCCTCATTTTGATCAGGTACTTCCTGGTCACGATGACTCGTGGATGGTCTAGCCTACTGATCAGTGGATGGTGTGGCGTCCTACTCAGTCTATGGACCTGCCTCCTGAGATGCACCTGCGCCCTCCTCAGGATCAGGTGCCTGCTCATGATCATGACTACTGAATGTTGTAGGCTGCTCACCATGATCATATCTGGTGCGAGGTGGAGGAGGAGGTGGAGTACTAGAATGATGATCACCCCCCTCATGATCATCATATGATGCACTACTTGAATGTCGATGTATTGCATCTCCACCATGGCTACGTTGACCGGTCCTCCTCGCCCGTGCCACTAATCTGTTAGCTCCAACGATATGCCGCATCTGGGTCAATATATCATGGGACTTGACTCTCCATATCTCTGTCAGCCTATCATCAACCTGTATCTCTCTGATAGTGACTGAATTGACTCCCTCCTCAACTAGGAGTCGTGAAAGTTGGTTGCCCAACTCCATCCTAAATCGATTGTCAGACCTACGCCTCACACCTGCTGGTATCTGCGCCTGATCATTAGGAATAGGTTTGTCACCGGCTTGATCCTCTACATCTGTCATCTCCTCGTCAGCAGGATATACACCTGGATCACTCGGTGGCGGTGGCATCTCATTGCCAATAAATGACCCAATATCTACAAAATATATATACGTACAAAACAATAATTGGACAATTTCATTAAACAATTTAATAAAACAAGTTAAAGAACGTGTTAGAATAAATTTAAAGAAAACACTAATATTACCTCTCTGATATAGAGGCTCATCCTCTGTGAAGAGGATGTTCGCACACCCTCTCCAATCCAAACCAGCATATGGACATGGCACCAGAAAAAGGCATGATCATAAGCATTGGATAGAAACTCTAGTGCATCATGAGATAGCCTGGCAAAAAAGTCAAACTATCATCATTGGATAGCCTGGCATCATCTGGCCCCACATCTCCATCTGTACGTGAAACATCGACCTACGAGGCTGCCGAATAAATGTAGGCCTCGTTTATGGAAACCTCTCAAAAAATAAAAAAAATAACTCTGAAGAAAAATGGAATTTCACCCTCCCATGTGCATGAGAACAACATCTATCTAATGATGTATAAAACTGCTGCAAAAAAATCGCAGACCATCTCACAAGTTGTGGCACCTGCAATAAAGTATCAACATAAAATAAAAGTGGGAAACTAATGCATTTCCTGTCACTGGTATGGTGTTCAATGGTCATCAGCAGTAGTGAGAGGCACCTCACATCCTCTGCACCAAATGAAATAATACGTAACTAACCACTGGAGACCTGAAAATATGCAAGAGAAAGTATATTGGTGCTAATGTATCTCTGGGAGTACACTAATCGACTCCCTTTTGTATAGCCATCAGAGACCTCTGGGAACGAGGGAAAATCATACCCTCTCCGAGATATGCCAATAATAAAATATATTTCCTCCTCTGTGGGCACATACCACTAGTTAGGACCAACCTAGAAACCCTGTTGGTGAACATCCCATCTGAAGATGAGTTGTCCCAATAACCCATTATGGCCCTTCAGGGATGTAGCCTCCTCATAGAACTTGAGGAGGCCTGCCTCCCTTAGGAGTAACTGGGTAGTTGTCGTAATAGGGCGAAGGTGCATAAGTCTCTCCCTCTCTGGTGCCTCCCATAGGTGAACCATGTTATACTGGTATGACATATGTTCTATCTGCTCCCTTTCTTCTCTCTTTTGACGTCATTAAATGATTCATACATTAATTACATTTTTTTATTAAAATATACTTGTGTGTGTGTGTGTGTGTGCATATATATATATATATATATATATATATATATATATATATATATATATATATATATATAATTTCTTTTGAAAAAAAAACAGTCATTACGCCCAAAAAAACAGTCATGCACTGGTACTGGTGCATCTGTTTTTATCGCACACTGTCCTTGGTGTGCATGGAAATTTGCAGTGCACCGCAAAACATGCAATGTACATTCTCCTGCAGTGTGTTGATGAAACTATCCACTCGGGGTGGATAGTTAGGTCAACACACTGCCCAACATTAATTCATGGTCAATGGTACAGTCCTATAAACGACCGCACTGTTGGCTATATACCAGTGTCGAGGGGGCGGTGCGATGTCCAAAATATTCGCCTCGTGGTGGATAGTTTCGTCAGCGCACCACCCTCTTGACATCAGTACACGGTCAACGGTGCAGTCGTTTAAACGACCACACCGTTGACTATGTACTAGTGTCAAGAGGGTGGTACACTAACTAAGCTATGCGCCCCGGGAAAATAGTTTAGTCAGTACACACCCTCATGACATCAATACATGGTCAATGATGAAGTCATTTAAATGACCGCACCGTTGGCTATGTACCAATGTCTGGAGGGTGGTGCGCTAGCTGAACTATTTGCCTCGAGGCGGATAGTTTAGTCAACACATCACCCTCCTGACACTGGAACATAGTCAACGGTGTGATAATTTAAACAATTGCACCACCGTATTAGTTTTTTTAAAAACATGGTGCACATTTTCAGTGCCGCACTGGAATCGTTGTGGTTTCCATTAGCACTGTTCGCAGTGCAACCTGTAAATTTACAGGCAGCACCGCGAATGGTGTGAATCGAACGGCTCGGGCACACCGAGCAGGAAGTAATAATTTTTTTTTAAAATGGTAAATTTTAACTTTTTTGACAAATCTAATACACTAAAATGTTTAATTATTGAGAAACAAGTAAAATACCTGTACATTTGGGCGTTGAGGAGGCATATTTGCTGAAGAATTTGTAAAAATAAATTTTCCCATCGTTTTCGAAATTCGAACTCCAAAATGTGGGCAATGGACAGTAGCAGTGCGTGCAATGGGAGCACCGATGGAAGGGTTCCTCACACAAGGGAAATTCACACCGGTTCTTGAGAGCTCTGGAGCATTGAAGAAGTGAAAATGTATATTTTTTGGCCGGTAATTTTTTTTATTTAACCCTGTTTTGGTGCATAGGTTTTTGAGGCGCACCGGGCAGTTTCTGCCTAGCGCACCAAGCATGTTTCTATTTGAGCGCGGGTTTTTAAGACACACTGGGTCTTTTTTTGAGTAACGCACCGGTGCGCTACAGTAATGAGATGCACCAGGAGGGTTTGTATGAAGAACACGGTGTCTTGGTGTGACAATTTGTAGTACGCACCGGTGCTTTGTGAGTTAAACAGATTGATGTGGTTTATGATTAAAACCGCACCATACAAAAAACATCAGCAAAAACCTCCACCCGCCAAGTTCCTCTAGAGAACTCCGCTACAAATGGATATCTGGTCTACTTTTATAAGGGGTTCCTCAAAAACATCCGCTAGAGGGTATTTTCCTTGTAGTGACTTGTACTACTCCACCAGGTGGTTCGATAAGCCCATAAAGCTTTAGGTAACCTATCGGCCCAATCCTTCCTATGCAGATTTACTGTTTTGGTGAGGATGGATTGGGTAACCTTATTGGTAGATTTCACTTTCCTGTTTTCTTGCGGGTGGTATGGTGTTGATTTCCTGTGCCGAATTTTATATTGATCTATAACACTTTGAACCAGATTAGAAAGACATTGTTGTCCATTTTCAGTCACAATCTCTCTAAGAACACCAAATCTAGTAAAAATTTTAGTAAACAATTTAAATTCAACTATAATATTTTCAGTAGTGAAAGAAACAACTTTAGCCTTCTACCCATTTTGTCACAAGATCTGTACAAACCAACATATGTTTTTTTTCGTATATGTTGGATTTATTGTTCCTATGAAATCAATGGCTCATTTTTCAAAGGGTTCAACCATAACCTGAGGACACAAATGCATTTCATTGGCTTGGACAAGTTGACCCATTTTCTGACAGCTATCACATCCCTTGACATATTATTTAGCATCCTTAAATAAAGAAGGCAAAAAATAACCATCTCGTAAGATCATATATGCAGTTGTTTTGTCAGGAAAATAGGCCATGCAAGGTTCATCATGATCATATTTCAAAATCTCAAACACTTCTTCCTCTCTTACACATCTACGAATAATAAGGTCTGGCCTAGTGTAAAAGAGGTCTCCTTGGATCTAGGAGTATGAGGCATTTTTTTGCATGATGTTCTGCTTTTCATGAGAATATACACTAGTACAAATTGGCTAATTAGTTACTAAAAAAACGACTAAAATTTGCATATAAACGACTATTTTTCAGTCGGTGACCAATAGTAGCTAATTTAGAGTATCTTATAACATCACCAAATTTTAGTCGTTTTTAGCATAGTCATTGATTGGTTGTCTCAATTTTTTTATCTAGTAGTATATTTGGTCATTAGTTTGGTCATTGATTTGGTCATTGATTTGGTCATTAATTATCACAATTAATGACCAAATATACAAAAAAATATATTACTAACTGATCACCAGAGAAATCCAATTAATGGCCAAAGAAATATGACTAAGTTTTAGTCATGTTATAAGATACCGTAAGTTAGCTACTAATAGTCATATATATGCAAAATTTAGTCGTCATTTGTAATCACAAATTTATCATTCGTAGTAGTCATTATCTTTTTTTGATAGTTTCATTTTCATTATATAAATTACTACTTTAGTATTTTATATTCATTTCATTTACTTTCATTAACAATCACCATAAGCAACTAATTTAGTCATATATTCATTTTATTTGTGTTCATAAACTACCTATTTAGTAGTTTTAAATTCATTATATTTGTTTATTGTTAATTATCATAAATTAATTAGTATGATTTTGCAACTAAACAAAAAAAAATGGCATACAATGTACATGTTCATCTAATATGAAAAAGAAAAGTGATATATGTTAATTGCAATACTAAGTAATATCAAGTGCAACTATAAATAATTTCAACCATATAAATAATATTATATAAAATGTTAGGTATTACAATATGAATTTTCAACTTAATATTGGTTAAAGTACAATTTACACATGAAATATTGTTTCATCACTTCAAAACATTATCATTGTGTTGCCAAGACATCGCAGATGAATTCACCAAATCTGAATACTTGACCATCTGTCTCTATGTGTGTGTCTTATGCAGGATATTAGCTCTATAGATACAACTAGACCAGTTCTCTTCTCTCTCTCTTTAATTTTCATTTAGTCTCTCTAGTGTTATTGATCTCCTCTTTCTTCAATTCCTACTTCTTACCATAAATATTGAGTTCATTTTCTACAAAATAAAAAAGATACAATGCAGAGTATAAGACATGAAAGTCGATGAACACTATAATATAAACTAAAGTAGGCTATAAAGGAATTATACAATATATACCTTAACATAAGCAATATTTTTAATGTCATTTTTCCCCATAAAAGAAATAAAATAGTACAAGTTTTCTTCAATTGGGCAAGAGTGGCCACTATCTGGCCAAATGACCTGTATAAACAAAGCAAATAAAACGTCACCATAGAATAATTTTTTCTACCTATTCTATTCTCAGTGTACAAAATTTGTTGATGAAGTTTTATCTTCAACTAAAGTAATAAATGCAAATATAAGCACACATTTTTATCCCAATATTTTGAATTCCCATGCTTATGGTACATTGCAATTTTGATTATATCCAACATAATTAAACAAAACAGAGCTAGTAGTTTCTACTAAGAATGTCTCATGCTCCACTTTTGTAGTTTTATCATCTCCTCTACTTATCTTTAAGAAGCAGTGACACTTCAAAAATAAAACTTGTCAATGGAAATCTAATGGGTGGAGAAAAGTATTGATGACACAAGATTACAACAAGAACTAAAAAAGAATAATAGGAGACTTTGTAAATTTCGATACTAATTGGGAATATAGCTTCAATATAAAAATATTCAATTGTTAGTGTACTATTCTAGGGGAAAAGGAATCCAATTCCCAAAAGCCAACAAATTATATCCAGATAAAAACTAAACATGTTGGCTACACATTCAAAGGTAAAGTAACTGGGGACTAGCTATATTAGATACTTTTTAGAGTGCACAGGCAACTATTACAACCATTAACAAGAATTTTAAAATAGATCTGCCACATATGATCTCCTCTTGCCTCAGAACCACACTCAACCTCTTCATATTCATGTATATTCCTATACTTCATGTTTGCACCATTATCCTCCCCTTTAGGCACATCTGTACTAGAAACTACATTACTAGCAATGGCAGACATTGTTTTCTTTCCATCCTCAGTCTTTGGTGTAGGTGACAACTCACCTTCTTCTCTTTCAACTTTCAAGCTGCTATGTATAGCTCCTTTTTCAAGATATCTCAAATCCATGGTCCTACCTTCCATCTTAAGCCAATATGTTGTCTCTTAGTTTCCTATCAAACATTGCGTGACAAATTCTAGTTACGTAAGTGCATATACATATAGATTTTTTAACAAGGGTTCACATACAGAACAATTTTGTAGCTCACAAGAAACAAAAATAAAAGTAAAGAGGCAAAAATGACAGTGACTTGCAAGTAAGAACTCTCTTGGTATTGCACCTTTAATCTCTCATACCAAATAAATTATTGAGAACCACAAAATTGCAAGCAAAATAAAGTATGTATTTCACTCCACATCTAACCATAAATATGTTTTGGAATAATAAAAACATATAAATCATAATGAGCTCAACTACCATGCATCGTAAATTTATAAAAATCAAGAGATCAGGAATAATTCCCACCTCTAAGAGACATATCAAATCAACATGGCAAGAGAATAGCTCATAAATTATTTTCGCTATGAATCATCATAATTTAAATAGCATGTCAAATGAATGAAACATAAGATATGAGGAGAGAGGTATTTCACCAACAATTAGCTATGTTTTAGTTAAAACTGATGCAATACTTATATTTGAGTTTTGTTAAGCTTCCTTGTAGTGTATTTTAATCAATGATGTATTACATCCTATGTCCTCTGTGTATTTATAAATTTAAAAAAAACAATGTAAACAATTCTAGAACCATACCCGTACTAAAGGCCTCACCCTATATTTTATGGAAGGCTCAAACCTACTCTCAGCAACGATTTTCCCAGACCTTTAATCTAATGGACCTGTCCTTACCAAGAAGACCACAATAATCTCAAAATGAGAGACATAAGAAACATAATAGGTAAAAACAAACTTACAATTCTCTATATTACACTGCGTGTTAAAGAAAAATTCTTCTAATATGTTTCAAGTCTCTTGAATATGTGAGTGTTTCCCATACATGGGATAAGTATTCTAACCCAACACATAGTATAAATCCAATAATCCTGAACTTGACTCTATTGGAACTATAGTCACAACACTTGAGTCATCTAACTTTCAATGCGACCAACCTGCATGGATGTACCAGGAACCCCATTAGTAGCAGGTGTAGTGGAATGCAATTTTCCACCCTCCATTTTATGCCCATTTTGGTCAGTTTCATAACACCATCTCACTTGATGGCACTCTCACCATTTTTCATTCTACCCCTAGTAGAGATTGTTGTTCCCATTATTAAATTTTCCTCACCATTACCACCCAGAGTTTGTTGTTTCACATTAGTGTTTGCAATATTAGCTCTAGCACTGCCATCGCTCTCCCCTATTATACTTGTTGCACTACTATTTGCAACATCATTCCTCATTTTCATTGCCTCCTCTATGTCCTATGCACCATGAGGTCGGAGGGGGGCCATGAGCTAGATTTGGCATGATCATCATGAAAATAACTAACTTTAGAAGCATTCTCACTATCCTCAGTTGATCTTTGAGGAATCTCTTACCCCTAATCATCTGCATCAACATCATGTTTTCCTCCTTCCTCGGCACCAAACTCAACCTCTTCATCTTCACGTCTATTCCTATACTTCCTATTTGCACCATTATCCTCCTATTTATGCACAACATCTGTACTAGACACTACATTTCTATCATTGGCATACAATGTGCTTTGTCGATCCTCAGTCTCTTATGTAGGGGACAACTCACCTTCTTCTCTTTCAACTTTCAACCTGCTACGTATAGCTCCTTCTTCAATATATCTCAAATCCATGGTCCTACCTTCCATTATTAAGCCAATATTTCGTCTCTCAGATTCTTGTCCAACAGTGTGTGACAAAGTATCGTTACACAAGTACGCATATATATATATATATATATATATATATATATATATATATATATATATATATATATATATATATATATATATATATAACATTTAACAAGGGTTCACATAGAGAACAATATTTTTAGCTCATAGGAAATAAAATAAAAAAGTTAATAGAAAAAAAAGACAGGGACTTTCAAGCAAGAACTCTCGTGGTATTGCACCTTTCATCTCTCAAACCAAATAAATTATAGACAACCAGAAAATTGCAAGAAAAAACAAGTACACATTTCACTGCACATACAACCATAAATATGTTGTGACATACTGCAGACATATAAATGGTAATGAAGTCAACTACCATGCACTATAAATTTATAACAATCAAGAGATCATAAAGCATTCCCACCACTAAGAGACGTATGAAATCAACATGGAAAGAGAATAGCTCATAAATTATTTTTGCTATGAATCATCATAATTTATATAGCATGTGAAATGAATGAAACATAAGATGGGAGGAGGGAGGTATTTCACCAGCAATCATCTTTGATTCAGTTAAAAATAACACAATACTTATATTTGAGTTTTTTTAGGCTTCCTAGTAGTGTATTTTAATCAATGATGTATTGCGTCCTATGTCCTCTACATATTTAAAAATTTTAAAACAACAACGTAGACAATTCTAGAACCATACCTCTACTAAAGGCCCCAACCTATCTTTTTATGGAAGGCTCAGACCCACTCTCACCAACCATTTTCCCGAGCCTTGAATACAATGCACCCATCCCTACCAAGAAGACCACAATAATCTAAAATGAGAGACATATACAACATAATAGGTTAAACACAGATTAAAATTATCTGTATTACACTTCTTGTTAAAGTCGAATTCTTCTAATAAGTTTTAAGTCTCATGAAGCTGTGAGTGTGTCCCATACATGGGATAAGCATTCTAACCTGCCACATGGTACAAATCCAATCATTCTAAACTTGAATCTGTTGGAACTACAATCACAACATTTGAGTCATCTAACTTTTCAATGCAACCAACCTACATGTATTTACCAAGAATCTCATCAATACCAGGTTTAGTGGAATGCAAATTTCCACCCTGACTTTTATGCCCATTTTGGTCAGTTTCATGAACACCATCTCCCTTGATGGCACTCTCACCATTTTTCGTTCTACCACTAGCAGAGATTGTTGTTCCCATTATTAAATTTTCCTCACCATTACCACCCAAATTTTGTTGTTTCATAGTAGTGTTTGCAATATCAGCTCTAGCACTTCCATCACTCTCCCCTATTATATTTGATTCACTACCTTTTGAAACATAGTTCTTCACTTTCACTACCACCTATGTGTCCTCTGCACCATGAGGTCCCTGAGGGGCACCATGAGCTAGATTTGGCATCATTATCATCATGATAATCACTAGCTTCAGAAGCATTCTCACTATCCTTAGTCGATCTTTGAGGACTCTCTTCCCCCTTATCGTTTGTATCAACATCATGTTATACTCTTTCCTCAGCACAACACTCAACCTCTTCATCTTCATGTCTATTCCTATACTTCATGTTTGCACCATTATCCTCCCCTATAGCCACAACATATATACTAGACACTACATTACTAACATTAGCATACAATGTGTTTTGTCGATCCTCAGTCTCTGGTGTAGGTGGAAACTCACCTTCTTCTCTTTCAACTTTCAAGTTGTTATGTACAACTCCTTCTTCAATATATCTCAAATCCAGGGTCCTACCTTCCATTCTTAAGCCAATATGCCGTTTCTCAGTTTCCTATCCAACATTGCGTGATAGAGTCTAGTTACACAAGTGCATATAGATATACAATTTTTAACAAGTGTTCACATACAGAACAATTTTTTTAGATCACATGAAAAAAAAAATTAATAGACAAAAAAGACAGTGACTTGCAAGCAAGGACTCTCTTGGTATTGCACCTTTCATCTCTCAAACCAAATAAATTATAAAAACCACAAAATTGAATGAAAAAAAAAGTATGTATTTCACTCCACATCCGACCATAAATGTGTTGTGGCATACTACAGACATATAAACGGTAATAAAATCAAGTGACATGCATTGTAAATTTTTAACAATCAAGATATCATAGAGTGTTCCCGCCACTAAGAGACTTATGAAATCAACATGGCAAGAGAATAGCTCATAAATTACTTTTTCTATGAATTGTGATAATTTATATAGCATGTAAAATGAATGTAACATAAGATGGGAGGAGGGAGGTCTTCTATATATCAATGGAAGGCCCTGCGATTGGAGCCATCACAGATCCGTTCCACAGGGTGTTTTCATATGCAATCACACTTACAACCTTCACCAGATCGATCTGACGCTTGTGGTAGTTTAGATAGTTGTCTTTGTCAGCATCTACGAATATGAAGTCTAATTATCCATGCATGTACTCCTACATATCAACATCCATTCATTCAATCTTCAATTAATTTTACTATTGTGTCCAGTGAAGCCTAGTGCTTTGTACAATTTAGAGAAGTATGAGAAAGATGTGAAATTCTTCATTCTACATCTTAGTTTAGTATAACATCGATGGAGTAAGATTTCAATATGTGTATATGGTTATTTTTAGGTTTAAGAGAAGTTGGATAGACACAATTCTCAAATATTACGCACCCTCAAAGATATTGGTTTATATTGGTTTATTGGTTTTCTATTGTCCTTCCACCCTGTTTAATAACACACAAGATGAAAAGACAAGAAGCTAATCATTAAATTATTGTCTTTCCATGATGAAAAATTAAGGAGCCAATCCTACATAATTCTTAATATTTACCTAAAATTAATCCACTTAAATATAATCAAATACCCAATAAAATTGATCCAAATAAATAATCTAACATCTTAAACTAACCATGTAAATTATTCTTAGAGTAAATTCACATTTCAATTTATTTCCAATGCCTTTAACATCCTAATTTATCATTTACTATGCAATCCCTTTCAATAGTTAATTGATCACAAAGTCATCTAATAGCTTAAAATAAATACCTAAATTAAGCATAAGACTAAATTCCCATTACAATTTATTTCCAATTCTAATTTCTTATTTTCTTTATGATCCCTTTAAAATCTGTATTCTTTTTTTTTACCCTTCAAATCTATGTTATTTTGTTTATGAATATATCGCGGGTTATTTGTGTAATGACAGGTTCAATGGGCGCTTGATATTATAGGGGAACTGATGTTTCCAAACTAACTCTGCAATGTTTGTTCTCCGTGGCTGCCCCGTTCTTCCCTATTCTGCCCCACCCTGTCTTATCCCAACTAGGAGGTTGTCTTTCATCAATAAATCCAATCAATTCTCAGTGTAATCGTTGTTATTTTGTCAACATGTGACCTGTTTGACAAGATGTCTGCAATGGGTGTGTGCGTCGTGAGATGATGGGTGAACTATTTCACTCTGGATGCAACAGGTGGGAAGATGTCAAGGCAGCTCAATGTTATTGTTCTGATAGGTGCTATTTCTGGGTTCTATCTCATACCTCCCTCATCTGGCCACTCTCTCTAGCTAGGCAGTTCTCTATCTGTTTGCAACCCCACTTATCAATCGATACCGAAAACCCGCTAATCAAGCCTATCCAAGTAGCGAAGCCAGGAAACATCCAGGGTCCCGTTCCACCCTAGAATAAATAGATTCCATTCAACCATAAAGTTATTCCTTCATCGGGAGGGAGACATATATCGAGGGGCAGCAATAGAGGTCGAGATCAGCAGGCAGGAAGATCGAAGTATCAAGTCAGGGTTGGTCGGTTTTGTCCGGGCAGGCGTATCTTGTTCATTAGTTGGCTGTGTAATGAAATGAGGAAGAAGAGCCAGAGGCCCCACTGGTAGCCCCACTTAGGGGGAGAAACCTTTTGATTAAGAGAAGTGAAGCAAAGCGTGCCTTCAGTCCATTCGTGAAATATTTGAACAAGAGATCCATTGACATATGGATTTCGAAATAGGATTTTAACAAGATTTGGAAATAGAATTCCACCAGGAAAAAGACGTTTCGTTGGAACATATTTCAAAAACCATATAATGCTCCAGTTTCTAGCAGTAAGATTTCCTTTTTTGGGGGCCCAATAACTCCTCATCAGAGATCTAAACTGGTGATTCCGGGGAAGAAACTATACCCTTTGCATTTAGTTTCTCCCTGCCTGATAGCCCAGATTCATTATGAACTCGATAGATATATGAATTAATATGGAGGATATTTAGTCTAATTTCATCAGAATATAACAAACCATTAGATTCTCCAATCAATTAATACATACATTCTTAACCATTTCATCCAGAAATAGTAGAGTAGGGCCCTCTCTGAATTCAATCTTGTGGGCAACTCCTGCTTTCTCAATAATATGCAATACGGTATCATATTTCTCTTTGTTAATGTCCATGGCTAGAATCTTCCATCACAAACATTAACCCACCATTAATTCCAATCCACCAAGATTCAAACTTTTATGGGAATTTGCTTAAGAGTGAATCTAGCAATGACTTAATACCTTTCCATCATCGGGCAATGCAAGGGTTGTCCTGGGAAGCGATTATCCAATGTACATGCTAATCTCCATGGTGTTCTTAACGTTAATGAGCTTCAGTAGGAGGCCAAAAATTGTCGTCATCAACAGCGGTAGTCATGAGGTTCCTGTCAAAATCCAGACTATCAATACTCTGTTTCTTCACACCGTGAAAACTGCCTATGAAAGCTTCTAAAACTAACTTATTTGAGAAATTAGGAGAAACGTATATATATCGATAGGTTGAGCGGCTTACAAGGATGCTTGGCAGTCACTTCGCGAAGCTCTTTCATTGTCTCTAGCTCACGAGGATACACACTCGTTTCCATTATATACCGCAATAATCACATAGCAATTAGAATTAATTCACCAAGAAAACATTAACCTCATCAATTACTTGCTCTGATAAACTGACTGAAAAAACTCAAAGGTCAAAGGGTTGATAGAAACCAGATAAAGGGCATCGCTCTGGAAGAGACTTTTGTGGCCCACTTCTTGATGGCAAACAAACCTAGACGGTTCCGCTGCTTGGGTTGTTTGTGCCTTCACCTCTGCTGCGACTACATCAGTGCTTTCCATTTCCTCAAACCTGCAACACAGTTGAAAACAGATCTAAATACCAACTGAAAATGAAAAAAATAGAAAAACCCCAAAATTACCAGCCATTTCCCAATGGATTTGCAACTCAGATCTTGCATTAAAAATCCAATTGCCCAAATTATCCAACGATCTAAGCTAAGCGAACCCCAAATCCCTGAATCTTAAAATGTCGTGATATGAGTAATTACATGTTTGTACAAGAAGAAATCTTGAGAGTCACAGGTTGCCTCAAAAAGCCCACTCTCACCAACCATTTTCTTAGGACTTAAATGCAGTGCGCCCGTCCCTACCAAGAAGACCACAATAATCTGAAAAATGAATGACATAAACAACAAAATTGCTTTAAAAAAATTAAAATTCTTTATATAACACTACTTGTTAAAGCCAAATTGGGAGCGGGAATTGAAATTAATCTAAAATAAAAATTAAAAATTAAATGCTAATAATAATACTTAAAACAAAAAAATTAAAATTATATATAGTATTAAATTACAAAATCAATAAGATATTAAGTTGTATATCCATTATTTAATATGTAAAACTTACAAATATAATTAGTAGTTTTATGAAGTGATATTTATCTGTGTCAAGATCATAATTGTTTTGAAGTTTTAGTTGTTTATGTGGTTATATTTTCTCATGTATTGAGAAAAATTAAAATTATGTGGTTTTTTCTTGTTTTAATATACACATAAAAAGGTATCATAACATGCCCCCTCCTAAAGTTTGACATTTTTTTCTTTTGGACTAAGCTTCCACCTATCAGAATGAGGCCAATTGCATAGATTTAGCATTATGAGAGGTTATTACCAATGGAGGAATTTCTATTGGGGATTTTATCTTTACTAATATTTGCACAACATTACCACATTTTGCACACTAGGAATAACTCTCAAGGCCTTTACCAATGGACATGAAAAGGGTCGTAGACTAGGAATATGGGCACCATTATTATTCTTTGCATGATAAGAATTAGTATGAGGGAAGGTGAAAAATAATTTTATTTCTAAAATGAAGCTTCTTATGCTCAAGGGCCATGAATTTGGCATTGAAAAACCACATAGATCCTCTCTAAATAATCTTAGAAATATATGGGATATCAATTACATTAGGAATTTTTTCACAACATGTATAGGATTTAAGGATGTTGAAAATGCAGCAAGATGATGGAGCTTAGTGAAATGAAGTCGCCTTCACTAAGTGGGCCCGCAGGCAAATTCTGGCGCAAAGTCTATTTTTAGACTATGTCTATTTTTAGACATATGAAGCATGGTCCAGGGGTTGCAGTATGTTATTCTTGGAGTATTGGTCATGTTGGTAAAAATAGATGGACCTCTATTTTTAGACATTTAGGTCGAAGTCTATTTTTAGATTGCCTATCCTAAAAATAGAAAAGTCAAATATTATTTACCCTTAATAATATTTGGACTCTAAACTTCAGTTTACTCTCTTGGAGCACTTCAGTTCGAGCTACAGAAGTGGCTCATGCATCTGAAAGAGGAATTACGCTATTCCTAGGGGTTTGGTGAGCTCATGCATGGTTGACTTCGGTTAGGACTTCAGTGGCAGAAGTTTGGTGGAGTTGATGAGACAGTTGGTGGAGTTGTGTTCGGTTTAACTTAGTTGAACTAGTTGAGATTAGTTTAACTAGCTAATCAACTAGTAATGAGTGGAGTGAATTAAATATTATTTAATTCATTAATTAGCAACTCATTATTCAACTCAAGAACACATCAGTTCACTACAGTGCATGGACAGTTCAGTGGAGACCAGTGAAAGAGGTAGATGAAAGGGTGGAGTTAGCTATCAGTGGCGACATCAGTTGTGCATGAGATTTGCACCACACTTGGAGGAATTTCCCATGATGATTGCGCTGTCAAGCCAAGGAGATTCGAACCTTGGATCTCTATTTAGACAGGCCATGATTGCGCAATAGAGGCAAAGAAATTAGTGGTGAGTTTTGAACCAGTAACCTGTTCAAAACCAAGCTAGTTTGTGTGTAACTTCATGAGATAGTACTGAGTAATTGTGAGAAGTATTGTACTGATTTTGTTACATGATTTCTCCATTATAATATACAGAATAACTGCGGGGTTTTCAGCTATAAGCTTTCCCCATACATACTGTGTTAATGTGTATGATGATTTGATGTGCTATCGCTTGTTTTATTTCCGCATGTGTGATGATCTGAGTGGAAGAGATTATGTGTTGCATATAAATTCGAATTGTATGTGATCGGGATAGTCTCGGTGGATAATTAATCATTATTCAGCAAATTTCTACATGGTATCGGAGCTATTGAAGCAGAGATTGATCATCACAGTGATTACAAACTTATTTCGGTAGACAGAGTCTGCATGCGGGCCAGGTAGCCTTTGGATCCATCCTTTCTTTGAAAGGTGATATATCCAGTAAACGCCCCTTGCAGTCAATCTCTGTGCTAGAAATAATTTGTTCTCACAGATCTAGAGCGGTTGAGCTTTGAGGTGGAATTCGAAATTTTGCAGCAGTTTTGTTTTCTTGGTGCTGGTGTTGAAAATGTCTTTCAACGGTTTGCGACTCGAATATGCTCTTGAAGGCAGTTCGAATTATGTTGCATGGAAGGATCGCATGGAAGCAGTGTTAGAAGATAATGGTCTGAAGGAGTTCGTAGATACAGATGTCCCAAAGCCCACTGATGCAGCTTTAGTCGATGCATGGCAAAAGAAGATAGCGAAATGTCGAAGGATCTTGTTGGAGGGCGTCAAGGATCATATTGTATCCAACCTGCATGGAAAGGCTACTCCATATTTAATGTGGAAAGCTTTGACAGATCTATTCCAGAGTAAGAGCGACCAAAGGAAGCTGGTGCTCAAAGATAAGCTCAGGAACATCAAGATGGAGAAAGGCGACGGTATCGCCAAATACCTCACGAAGTTCACTCAATGCAGAGATGAGCTGGGAAGTGTGGGGGTGACTGTCGAAGACAAGGACATGGTCGACCTGGCTCTCCTTGGTCTTCCGAAGGCTTGGCACTCATATCAAGATAGTGTCAATGGTCGGGAGAAGCTGCCGGGATGGGAGCACCTTTGGGCGGATCTCATGCAGGAGGAGATAAGGAGGACTACTCGGGATGGATCTTCATCAAAGGGAGCTGATGAAGAAAATTGCGCTTTGGTTGCCAAAGCAAAGAAGGGGAAGGGTAAGAAAACTTCTCATTCCGGTGCAAAGGGAAAGAAGCAGGATATGGTGAAAGTGAAGTGTTTTCACTACCATGATCACGGACATTATGCTACCAATTGTCCAAAGAAGAAGAAAAACAAGCAAGCGGGAAGATCTGCAGATGGAGAGGCTTTGGCTTCACAGTTCGAGCTTGACTTTTCACTTATCACATGCTTGTTTTCAAGTGTGATGGGATCGGTGTGGTTCTTGGACAGCGGTGCGTCATTTCATATGACGGGAGATCGGGATTTGTTCTCAGATCTGGAGGACAAAGATTTGGGTGTGCACATCGAGATGGGCGATGATGGTAGATACAGTGCGATTGGTATCGGTACCATATCCTTTCAGAGGGAGTCTGGTAAACCCTTTGTACTGAAGGATGTCATGCATGTACCTGGATTGAAGAAAAACTTGATCTCTGTGGCGATGTTGGAGGATAAGGGGTATGATGTGGTCTTCAGCGAAGGAAAAGCCTTCCTGCGCAGTAAGACTACTGGAGAGACCCGGAAGATAGGGGTTTGAACCAAGAACCTTTATCAGTTGCAGGTAGATGGCTGCGCAGCTATGGCATGCAAGGCGGGAGAAGTGGTGAGCCGGGATGATGAGGGCAAACTGTGGCACAGGAGATTGGGCCACCTTCACCATGGAGCTTTGAAGATTCTGCAGCAGATATCTACTGGACTTCCTAAGGGCACCCTTGCGCAGTCAGATCAATGCAAGGGGTGTACTTTAGGGAAGTATGTGAAAGCCACCTTTCACGAGAAGGATAATCGCGCCACGACGATCCTTGAGAGAGTTCACACAGACGTGTGTGGTCCTTTCTCAGTTGCTTCGACAGCAAAGCACAGGTATTATGTGATCTTTGTTGATGATTTCTCTCGAAAGTGCTGGATCTTCTTCATGCAGAAGAAGAGCGATACATTCGCGAAGTTCTATGAGTTTAAAGCACTGGTCGAGAAGGAGTCGGGGAAGAAGGTGATTGCTTTAAGGAGTGATAACGGTGGTGAATTCATCTCGGCTGAATTCAAGGAGTTCTGCAGCGCAGAAGGGATTCAGAGAGAGCTCATCGCACCCCATAACCCACAGCAGAACGAGGTGGCTGACCTGAAGAACAGAACAATCGTGGGTGCTGCACGGGCGATGTTGCTTGATCAGAGCCTACCCCTTCACTTGTGGGCTGAGGCATGCAATACAGCAGTGTATGTGCAGAACCGTTGTCCTCACAAGGTTCTTGGCATGAGTACACCGGAGGAGGCTTATTCTGGCAAGAGGCCTGATATTTCCCATTTGCGGATTTTTGGTTCTCTTGTCTACATGCATGTGACGAAGGATGTGAGAAGGAAGCTGGATCCAACTGCTGAGGTTGGAATATTTGTGGGGTACACTGATACACCTCACAACTATCGGGTGTATTTTTCAGACAGTCGAAAGACTGTTGTGCGACGAGATATCAAGTTTCAGGAGGAGAAAGCCATGCAGTGTTCGCTTGAGAGGGAGCTACACTTGCATGTAGATGAGGAGCTGTTAGTTCCTAAGGAGGAGCTTCCGGATGTGGATCAGCCACAAGAGGAAGTTCAGGAGGTGGAAGAAACCACCCATGCAGCGCCAACCATCAGAGGGCGCAAGCGCACTACAGAAGCTGAGCGACTAGCTCGAGATGCAGAGAAGGTTGTAGGACCACCTATAGCACAGCGCAGACAGAGGCAGTCACCAGATCGGTACATTGGATACATGGCTCTTGTGAGTCAATGTGTCGTGACGGAGTCATCCTCTTTTGAGGAAGCTGTGGAGGAATCCGCATGGGTAGATGCCATGATAGAAGAATATGATTCGATCGTCAGAAACAGTGCATGGGAGATTGTCCCAAGACCGGAGGGGAAATCAGTGGTGGGTTCGCGATGGATCTACAAAGTGAAGCAGGCGGCTGACGGGAGTGTGGAGAAGTACAAGGCGAGATTTGTCGCCTGTGGCTTCTTACAGATCGAGGGGATCGATTATGAGGAGACTTTTGCACCTGTCGCAAGGTACTCTTCCATACGGATGATCCTTGCTCTCTCAGCGCAGATGGGATGGCACATCCATCAGATGGATGTGAAGACTGCGTTCCTCAACGGAGTCATTGAGGAGGAGGTGTACATAGAGCAGCCTGAAGGTTTCGATATCTTCAGCAGTGAGTCGCATGTGTGCCGACTCAAGAGAGCACTGTACGGGCTGAAGCAAGCACCTCGTGCTTGGTACACTCGGATAGAGAGCTACTTCACCGGGCTTGGATTCTCCAAGAGTGAGGCGGATCCAAACCTGTACCAGATTGTGGTGGAGGGGAAGCTGTTGATCATCGTACTGTATGTAGATGATCTGATTTTGACTGGCGATGAGCAGTTGATACTTTCATGCAAGGAGGATCTTGCAAGAGAGTTTGAGATGAAGGACTTGGGCATCCTTCATTATTTCATGGGATTGGAGATTTGGCAGCGCAGCGGAGGACTGTTTGTTTCTCAGGGCAAGTATGCCCGGGAGATTTTGGAGAGGTTCAACATGCAAGGCTGCAAGCATGTTGACACTCCTCTTCCTGGTGGTTGGAGGAAGGAGGATGCTACTTCAGCGGAGGTAGTGGATGCCACTGTGTATCGACAGTTGGTGGGGTCGCTTATGTATCTGGTCAATACACGACCCGATATATGCTATGCAGTTAAACAGCTTTCGAAAGCTATGGTTAAGCCTACCAAGCTCTTTTGGAAGGCAGGCAAGCATGTATTGCGCTATATTAGAGGCACATCGGGATATGGTCTATGGTACAGACAGGAGGATGGAGCGAAGCTTTTTGGCTTCATTGATGCAGATTGGGCGGGGAGCCCAACAGACCGAAAGAGCACTTCTGGAGGAGTTTTCAGCATTGGGTCGACAACAGTTTCTTGGTACAGCAGGAAGCAGAGATCCGTGGCACTCAGTTCAGCAGAGGCTGAGTACATGGCAGCTAGCTTGGTTGCATACGAGGCTATTTGGATGAGGAAGATCCTCGTTGGATTGTTCAGGTTGCATTTGGAGCCTACAGTGATCTACTCTGATAACCAGAGTTGCATTAAACTCTCGGCTAATCAAGTATTTCATGATAGATCCAAACACATCGACATCAGGTACCATCATATCATAGATTGTGTTCAGCGGAGAATCATGATGCTTTCATATGTTCCCACGGAGGATCAGGATGCCGACATCCTGACGAAGGCGCTCACCAGGAGAAAGTTCGAATTCCACAGAGGCAGGATAGGGATTGCAGATAATCCATATCTTGCTGAGAGGGAGTGTTGAAAATGCAGCAAGATGATGGAGCTTAGTGAAATGAAGTCGCCTTCACTAAGTGGGCCCGCAGGCAAATTCTGGCGCAAAGTCTATTTTTAGATATATGGAGCATGGTCCAGGGGTTGCAGTATGTTATTCTTTGAGTATTGGTCATGTTGGTAAAAATATATGGACCTCTATTTTTTGACCTATAGGTCAAAGTCTATATTTAGACTGCCTATCCTAAAAATAGGGAAGTCAAATATTATTTACCCTTAATAATATTTGGACTATAAACTTCAGTTTACTCTCTTGGAGCACTTCAGTTCGAGCTACAGAAGTGGATCATGCATCTGATAGAGGAATTACGCTATTCCTAAGGGTTTGGTGAGCTCATGCATGGTTCACTTCAGTTAGGACTTCAATGGTAGAAGTTTGGTGGAGTTAATGAGATAGATGGTGGAGTTGTGTTCGGTTTAACTTAGTTGAACTAGTTGAGATTAGTTTAACTAGATAATCAACTAGTAATGAGTGGAGTGAATTAAATATTATTTAATTCATTAATTAGTAACTCATTATTCAACTCAAGAACACATCAGTTCACTACAGTGCATGGACAGTTCAGTGGAGACCAGTGAAAGAGGAAGATGAAAGGGTGGAGTTAGCTATCAGTGGCGACATCAGTTGTGCATGAGATTTGCACCACACTTGGAGGAATTTCCC
Organism: Pinus albicaulis; assembly: GCA_034641835.2. Taxonomy (NCBI): domain Eukaryota; kingdom Viridiplantae; phylum Streptophyta; class Pinopsida; order Pinales; family Pinaceae; genus Pinus; species Pinus albicaulis. Next base: position 314,075,584 of record CM076583.1, on the reverse strand, counting down.
ATGATGATTGCGTTGTCAAGCCAAGGAGATTCGAACCTTGGATCTCTATTTAGACAGGCCATGATTGCGCAATAGAGGCAAGGAAATTAGTGGTGAGTTTTGAACCAGTAACCTGTTCAAAACCAAGCTAGTTTGTGTGTAACTTCATGAGATAGTACTGAGTACTTGTAAGAAGTATTGTACTGATTTTGTTACATGATTTCTCCATTATAATATACACAATAGCTGCAAAGTTTTCAGCTATAAGCTTTCCCCATACATACTGTGTTAATGTGTATGATGATTTGATGTGCTATCGCTTGTTTTATTTTCGCATGTGTGATGATCTGAGTGGAAGAGATTATGTGTTGCATATGAATTCGAATTGATATGTGATCAGGATAGTCTCGGTGGATAATTAATCATTATTCAGCAAATTTCTACAAAGGAATGTAACATGGGTAGGGGAGGTAAACAAGGGCATTAAGCCTTACAAGAAGCTTGTTAGTGTCAAGGGAAATGAGCTAGACTTAAAAATGGCAGATATTTTTTAAAGAATCTTTGGTCTTAAGTTAGGATATGGGCACCATATGATTATTTCTCACCACATATCTTAGTTAGTGTCTATGTTATGGTTAGGAGAGGAAATTAATTGCCTTAGTCCCTAAATTAATCTTTCTCATGCTAAATTAATTTCTGTGAACAAGACCTCTACCTAAGAATATGGGCATTCAATATGTTATGTATAATAATAATGGGTCCTATGACCTTTACTATGGCCAAAGAAGGACATTAAATAAAATGAACTTAAGTCTTGAATAATCAGTGGCCATTAAAAAAGCTTCAAACCACCATATAAATTATATTCTCTAAGGGATACTCATTGGCCTCTACAATTCAAAGGTTTTTCACAATATGATTGGGTCTTGGAGGCTCATCATTAGACCTTAATGAAATTAGGAGGTTTCAAATCACATATGATGCTTACAAGAGTAGGTTTGGTCAAAATAGGAACGCCATAAGGGGCTTAGGCCTTATTTGAATATTTGATGATTAAGCTTTGGAAGTAGTTCTCAAATAACAACACATAACCTCTATAGGGGATATTAGGAATCTATGGGGGATATTTATTGTCATTGGTATGTTTTACATAGTAAGAATGGGTCTTAGTCTTGTACAGTTGCAAAGCGATGAAAATAATGGCCTTAATCCCAAAATGAAACTTCTTTGGCTCAAATTGCATGAAAAATACCATAAAGAACAATATAAATCATCTTTGGCTGATTTTAGGCCTCCATCTAGGATAAGGGTTCCATTATGAGGTTTTACACATCGTATATGGGAGTTAAGTCTTATATCTTTGCCAAGGAATGAAAAGAGGCCTTATCCCTAAAACAAGTCTTTCTTAGATTTAATGTCCATGAACTTAATATTAGAATGGAAATATGGGAACAACTAATATGTTTTACTTAATAAGGATGGGTTTCATTGCCTCTACGATGGATATGGAAGGAAAACAAGATACTTAGTCACTAAATAAAAATTATTTAGTTCAAGGGACGTGAATAAGGCCTCAAATGACTACACATATCCTATCTAAGATATATATATCCTTTAGGTTTGATATAGGTACTATTTGAAGGTTTTTTGTGACATATTTAGGTCTTGGGGCCTTTATGTTTGGCCTTAATATCATTAGGAATCTTTTTGAACCATGTATGGCACTTGGCGCCTTAACCATGGTGAAGGATGAATCATAAGGTGCTTGGTTCATATTTGAATCTTCCCATGATCAATCTTCTTTAACAAATATTCCAATTATTACACGAAACATCTCTAGGGGTTATTTGGCATATATGGTGGAACTTTGTCACCATGAGTATGGTTTACATGGTAAGAATGGATCTTGGGGAATGTACTACCTTGAGGGCAGGAGAAAAGAGGGCCTTGCACTAAATAAAGCTTGTTCAGTTCAAGGAACATGAATTAAACCCCAAACAACCACATAGATACACTCTAAGGGATATTCATATTTCAACTTGGATATGGGAGGCATGACATGTTATTATACATAATTAAATATCCACAAGAATTGTTAGTATGTATGGTTTTATAATAATAGTGTGTGCACATTCTAATAATGTGAATGCGTTATTAGAATTCGTGAACATTTTGGTAATGCATGTATCTATAGAATAATATGGCTTTAGAGTAAACTTCTAGATTTATATCAATTGACCATGTATAAATCAACATACTTTGAATTCAAATTATTGAAATAATTATCTATGAATCTAGTACAATAATCAACCATGGTATGTAACAACACCACAAAAAAACCTATAACAAATAGTGTGTCCAGAATCTAATATTACTAACATAAATGACTAATTGATATACTTGTTGTACTTGTTATTTGGTCATATTTTTATTCTTGGACTATAATAGCCATTTAGGTTAATAATTATTAATTTTTTCACTTGTTATCTAGTCATTTATTTTAATCCTAGACTAGATTAGTCATTTAAGTTAGTTGTTTTTAGTTTAGTCACTTATTATCTAGTCGTATATTTTATTCCTAGACTAAATTAGTCATTTAAGTTAGTCGTTCTTATTTTATTCACTTATTATCTAGTCGTATATTTTATTGCTAGAATAAATTAGTCGTTTAATTTAGTCCTTTTTAGTTCGGTCACTTAAAATTGCTCAATTTTAGTAGTAATTCACTTGAAATAGTTGCGGTGACTAACTTTTTTAGTCACCTAGTCACTAATTTCATCACTTTCTACTAGTGATAAGTGAGGTGGTGTTCTTCCTATGACAAAATAATTGGCTATGTTTAGCAAACCATGGGGAATTTTCGACATAGCAAAAATGTGTTTGTCAAGGAAATCATCATTTACAAGAATTGCTTCACTGGGATTATTTAATCTAGAAAGGTAATCAACCACAACATTAGGTTTTCCTAGTCTATCAATAATAGTAACAATAAATTCCTATAATAAAAGTAACCACCTACTCACTCTTCTACTATTCAATGGTTTATTCATTAAATACATTATGGTGGAATGATCTGTATGTACAAATACTTCATATCCTGTAATAAAGTGTCTGGACTTATTAATAGCAAAAATCACGGCTTAAAAATCTTTTCAGTTACTGTGTAATTTAATTCAGTAGGTGACAAGTTTTTACTAATGAAGTAAATAACATAGGATTGTTGGTTTTCTTCTTGTCCTAAAGTTGTGCTAATAGCATTATTTGAGCCATCGAAGGAAATATGAACTAGAAGGGACCAGTCAAGGCCTCTCAAAACCAGTGCATGTACTAGTTTTTTTGTTAGTGCCTCAAAGGCTTATTGGTAAGTCGTAGTTCAAGAGAAGTCACTATCCTTAGCTAGCAATAAAAAAAAGTGGGGTAGATATCCTAGAAAAATGCTCAATGAATCTTTGGTAATAGCCCGCATGTCCTAGGAATCCCCTCACTTCCCTTTGTGTTTTCGGTGTAGGAAGGCGCACAATAACCTCTATTTTAGCTGGGTCTAAATAGATACCTTTGTGAGACATAAGATTAACAAGAACCACTCATTATTTGCACATTAATATACATTTTTTATCACTCAAAGCATGTTGAGCTTCTTCGAAACCAAAAAGAACTTTTCCTAAGTTTTTGAGGACTCCTTGGAATGAATCACCAAATACTGAAAAGTCATCCATGTAAATTTCCACACACTCGAGGTCAACAAAAATAGCTGAAACTGTAGAAATTTGAATAACTGATATGTTATACACCGAGATTCTCCTGATCACACACTATTTTAACTTCCTGCATAATACAGAATCTCTTCTACCATTGACCATTAATTGCGAAAATAAAAACAATCACATGCGCACATTAAAAACATAAACAATCAGACATATGAACACAATATTTTATGGGAAATCTTAAAGCTGAAAACCCCCAACTATCTGTATATTATATGTCATAGAGATCATGTAACAATCATTATACAAAACTCCTCACAAGCTCTCAGTACAATCTCCAATTGCTACACACTAATCAAGCTCGATCTAGAAAAACACATGCTCCAATCTCTGCCACCTGTTAGCCTGCCTCTATTGAGCAATCCTTGCTGAATATTGGCTCTGTATGAACTCGAATCCACCTGGTATGCACTACGCAATCCTCATTGGCATCTCCATCAATGTGTGGTGCAAACTCTTGCACCAGTATAGTCACAACTGATAGTCACACTGCTCTTTCACCTATCTCTGCACTGGTCTCCACTGAAACTGTCCATGCACTGAAGTTAACTGATGTATTCTTTAGTTGATTAATGAGTTTATAATTAGTGAATTAATTAATAATTAATTCACACCACTCTCACTAGTGTATCAATCAGTTAGACTAGATACAACTAGCTCAACCATGTTTAACTCAGTTAAACTGAACACAACTCCATTAACTTCCTCAATCAACTCCACCAAACTCTCTCACATGAGTTCTAACTAATGTCTCCATGAAATAGCTCCACTTAACCCTCAGGAATAGCGTAATTCCTTCTGTCAGCTGTTGTGCCACATCTGTGCACTTAACTAAAGTGTTCCAAGAGAATAAGATAATGTTTATAGTCCAAATATTATTAAGAGCTAATAATATTCGACATATCTATTTTTAGAATGGCAATCTAAAAATAGATTCCACCCAATATATATAAAAATAGAAGTCCATCTATTTTTCCAACTTGACCAACCATCCACGAATAAAATCCTGCAACTCATAGAATATGATCAACATGTCTAAAAATAGACATAGTTTAAAAATAGACTGTGCGCCAAAAATAGCCTGTGGGCCCACTTAGTGAAGGTGACTTCTTTCCACTAAGCTCATCATCTTGTTGCAATCTCAACACTCCCTCTCAAAAAGATAGGGATTATCTGCCACCCCGATCCTGCCTCTGTGGTATTCGAATTTGCTCCTAGTGAGCACCTTCGTCAAGATATCAGCATCCTGATCCTCCGTAGGAATGTATGAAAGTAACATGATCTTCTGCTGCACACAATATCTGATATGATGGTACTGGATGTCAATGTGTTTAGATCTATCATGAAATACTGGATTAACCGAGAGTTTGATGCAACTCTGATTATCACAATATATCATAGTAGGATCTAAGTGTGAATTGAACAACCTGACCAGGACCTTCCTCATCCATATAGCCTTGCATGCAGCCAAACTCACTGCCATATACTCGGCCTCTGCTGAACTGAGTGCCATGGATCTCTGCTTCCTACTGTACCAAGAAACTGCTGTCAACCCGATACTGAAAATTCCTCCAGATGTGCTCTTTCTGCCTGTTGGGCTCCCTACCCAATCTGCATCTGTGAAGCCACACAGCTTCACATCATCCGATTGTCTGTACCAAAGTCCGTATCCCGATGTGCCTCTGAGATATCTCAATACATGCTTCCCCACCTTCCAAAAGAGCTTGGTAGGCTTAACCATAGCTTGAGAAAGCTGGTTAACTGAGTAGCATATGTCGGGTCGTGTATTGACCAGATACATGAGCGACCCCACCAACTGTTGGTAAACAGTGGCATCCACTACATCCGCTGATGTAGCATCCTCCTTCCTCCAACCACTAGGAAGAGGAGTATCAATAGGCTTGCAGCCATGCATCTTGAACATCTCTAGTATCTCCCGGGCATGCTTGCCTTGAGAAACAAACAGTCCATCACTGCGCTGCCAAATTTCCAATCCCAGGAAATAATGAAGGAGGCCCAAGTCCTTCATCTCAAACTCTTTTGCAAGATCGGCCTTGCATGAGAGTATCAACTGTTCATCACCGGTCAGTATCAAATCATCTACATAGAGTACAATGATCAACAACTTACCCTCCACCACTATCTGCTATAGGTTTGGATCCGCCTCACTCTTGGAGAATCCAAGTCCGGTAAAGTAACTATCGATCCGTGTGTACCAAGCACGAGGTGCTTGTTTCAACCCATACAGCGCTCTTTTGAGCCTACACACATGTGACTCACTGCTGAAGATCTCGAAACCTTCGGGCTGCTCTATGTTCACCTCCTCCTCAATCACCCCGTTGAGGAACGCAGTCTTCACATCCATATGATGAATGTGCCACCCCATCTGTGCTGAGAGAGCTAGGATCGTCCATATGGAAGAATACCTTGCGACAGGTGCAAGGGTTTCCTCATAATCGATCCCCTCTATCTGTGAGAAGCCTCGGGAAAAAAATCTTGCCTTGTACTTCTCCACACTCCCGTTAGCTGCTTGCTTCACTTTGTAGATCCATCTCGAACCTACCACTGATTTCCCTTCCGGGCTTGGGACAAGCTCCCATGCACTGTTTCTGACAATCGAATCATACTCTTCCACCATGGCATCTACCCATGCGGGATCCTCCACAGCTTCCTCAAAAGAGGATGGCTCTGTCACGATACACTTGCTCATAAGAGCCATGTATCCAGTGTATCGGTCAGGTGACTGTCTCTATCTACGTTGTGATGTAGGTGCGCCTACAACCTTCTCTGCATCTTGAGCCAGTCACTCAGCTTCTGTAGTGTGCTTCCATCCTTTGATGGTTGGCACTGCATGAGTGGTCTCTTCCACTCCATGAACCTCATCTTGTGGCTGATCCACATCCTGAGACTCATCCTTGGGAACTAATAGCTCCTCATCTACATGAAAGTGTGGCTCCCTCTCAAGCGAACACTTCATGGCTTTCTCTTCATGAAATTTGATATCCCGTCACACAACAGTCTTGTGACTGTCTGGAAAATACACACGATAGTTGTGGGGCATATCAGTGTACCCCACAAATATCCCAACCTCTGCAGTTGGCTCCAGCTTCTTCTTTGGCATCCTTTGTCATGAATGTAAACATGTGAACCAAAAATCCTCAAATGGGAAATATCAGGCTTCTTACCAGAAAACGCCTCCTCGGGTGTACTCATGCCAAGTATCCTGTGAGGACAACGGTTCTGCACATATACTGCAGTATTTCATGCCTCAGCCCACAAGTGTATGGGAAGGCCTTGATCATGCAACATCACTCGTGCAGCACCCATGATCGTTCTGTTCTTCCGCTCCGTGACCCCATTCTGTTGTGGGTTATGAGGCGCTATGAGCTCTCTTCGAATTCCTTCTATGTTGCAAAAGTCCTTGAATTCACCAGAGATGAATTCACCACCATTGTCACTCTTAAGAGCCTTCACCTACTTCCCCGATTCTTTGTCAACTAGTGCATTTAACTCACAGAACTTTGATTATGTCTCGCTCTTCTTTTGCATGAAGAAGATCTAGCACTTCCGAGAAAAATCATCAACAAATATCACATAGTACCTATGCTTTGCTGTCGAAGCTACTGAGAAAGGTCCACACATGTCTGTGTGAATTCTCTCAAGGATCATTGTGGCGTGACTATCATTCTCGTGAAAGGTTGCTTTCATAAATTTTCCCAAAGTACATCCCTTGCATTGATTTGACTGCGCAAGTGTACCTTTGGGAAACCTGGTAGAAATCTGCTACAAAATTTTCAAATCACCATGGTGAAGATGGCCCAATCTCCTGTGCCATAGCTCACCCTCATCCCGGCTCACCACTCCTTTTGCCTTGCCTGCCATTGCTGCATAGACATCTACCTATAACTGATAGAGGTTATTAACTTGAACCCTCATCCTCCAGATCTCACCAGTTGCCTTACTACGTAGGAAATCCTTTCCCTCGCTAAAGAAAAAATCATATCCCTTGTCTTATAACATGGCCACCGAGATCAGATTCTTCTTCAATCCTGGAACATGTATCACTTCCTTCAATACGAAGGGTTTACCAGACTCCCTCTCAAAGGAAATGGTACCGATACCAGTCGCATTGTATCTACCATCATCGCCCATCTCGATGTGCACTCCAAGATCTTTTTCATCCAGATCAGTAAACAAATCTTTGTCTCCGTTCATATGAAAAGATGCACCACTGTCAAGAAACCACACTAAAACCATCATACTTGAGACCAAGCATGCGATCAGCAAAAAATATAGCTCAAACTGCGAGGCTAAGGCCTCTCCAGCTGCAGATCCAGCAGCCTGCTTATTTTTCCTCTTCTGTGGACAATTAGTGGCATAATGTTCGTGTTGGTGACAGTGAAAGCACTTCACCTTGGACATGTCCTACTTCTTGCCTTTCACACCAGATTGAGAAGCATTCTTCTTGCTCTTCCCTTTCCTTGCTTTGGCAGCCAAAGCAAAATTTTCTTCATCTGAGTTATTTGATGAAGATCCGTCCTTGGTACTTTGCCTTATCTCCTCTTGCACAAGATCTGACCAAAGTCGCTCCCATCCTGGCAATTTCTCTCGACCATTGACAGAGTCCTGATAGGAATGAAAACTCTTCAGAAGCCCAAGGAGAGCCAAGCTCACCAATTCCTCATCATCTACAGTCACCCCCACACTTCCCAGCTCATCCCTGCATTAGATGAACTTCGTGAGGTACTTGGGCATACTGTCGCCTTTCTCCATTTTTATGTTTCTGAGTTTATCCTTGAGTGCCAACTTCCTCTGGTCGCTCTTGCTTTGGAATAAGTCTGTCAATGATTTCCACATCAAGAATGGAGAAGCCTTACCATGAAGGCTAGACACTATGTGATCCTTTAGACCTTCCAACAGAATTCTTCGACACTTTGTTGTCTTCTTTTTCCATGCGTCAAGTGCGGCAGCATTGCCAGAAGCAGGTTTTGAAACTTTTGCATCTATGAACTCCTTCAACCCATTGTCATCTAGCACCGCCTCCATCATGTCCTTCCATTCAATATAATTCGAGCTTTCCTCAAGGGCATACTCCAATCGCAATCCATTGAAAGACATCTCAACTTCGACACCAAGAAAACACTACTGCAAATTCGAATTCCACCAGCACAAAAACTCAACCGCTTAAATGTTTTGCAATTGCTCTAATGATCAATATCGCTTTGATACCATGTAGAAATTTGAATAAATGATATGTTATACACCGAGATTCTCCTGATCACACACTATTTTAACTTCATACACAATACAAAATCTCTTCTACCATTGATCATTGATTGCGGAAATAAAAATAATCGCATGCTCACATTAAAACCATAAACAATCACACATATGAACACAGTATTTTATGGGAAAGCTTAAAGCTGAAAACCCCCAACTATCTGTATATTATATGTCATAGAGATCATGTAACAATCATTATACAAAGCTCCTCACAATCTCTCATTACAATCTCCAATTGCTACACACTAATCAAGCCCGATCTAGCAAAACACATGCTCCAATCTCTGCCACCTGTTAGCCTGCCTCTATTGTGCAATCCCTGCTAAATATTGGCTCTGAATGAACTCGAATCCACCTGGTATTCACTGCACAATCCTCATTGGCATCTCCATCAATGTGTGGTGCAAACTCTTGCACCAATATAGTCACAACTGATAGTCACACTACTCTTTCAGCTATCTCTCCACTGGTCTCCACTGAAATTTTCCATGCACTGAAGTTAAATGATGTATTATTTAGTTAATTAATGAGTTAATAATTACTGAGTTAATTAATAATTAACTCACACCACTCTCACTAGTGTATCAATCAGTTAGACTAGATACAACTAGCTCAACTATGTTTAACTTAGTTAAACTGAACACAACTCCATTAAATTCCTCAATCAACTCCACCAAACTCTCTCACATGAGTTCTAACTAAAGTCTCCATGCAATAGCTCCACTTAACCCTCAGGAATAGCGTAATTCCTCCTGTCAGCTACTGTGCCACATCTCTGCACTTAACTGAAGTGCTCCAAGAGAATAAGATAATTTTTATAGTCCAAATATTATTAAGAACTAATAATATTTGACATATCTATTTTTAGACTGGTAATCTAAAAATAGATTCCGCCCAATATGTCTAAAAATAGAAGTCGATCTATTTTTCCAACTTGACCAACCATCCACAAATAGCATCCTGCAACTCATAGAATATGATCGACATGTCTAAAAATAGACTGTGCGCCAAAAATAGCCTGCGGGCCCACTTAGTGAAGGCGAATTCTTTCCACGAAGCTCATCATCTTGTTGCAATATCAATAGAAACTTCCCTTTGAAAGGCAGATGGGGAATTACACAACCCAAAGGGAAGCACTCGATAAGTGAATGTCCCCCATGGACATGTGAAGTTGGTCTTTTCTTGATCCTCGAGTGTGATTTGTATTTGGTTGTAACCACTAAAGCCATCTAAAAATGAAGAGTAATTTTTATTGGTAAGGGTATCAAGCACCTGATCGATAAAAGGGAGCGGGAAATAGTCCTTGGGAGTGGATTTGTTTAGTTCTCTGTAATTAATGCAAATGTGCCATATCCCATATTTTTTTGGGACTATCATTAATGGAAATACTCATTGGTTGTCATATATAGGATAAATGAAATCTATGTCTAATATTTTTTTGTAATTCCTGTTTCACAAATTCTCTTAGCGCAGGGTTCATGCACCTTTGGGGTTGTCAAATAGGTCAGGCTCCCTCTTCAATATAAATATGATGAGTACAATTTTTCAGGAGGGATGCCTTTCATGTCCTCATAACTCCATGAAAAGGCATCAAGATGGTCTTGCAGCAAACTCACAAGCTATTTCAATTCTCATATTGTCCATTTTATTTTCCAAACCAATTATCATAGCATCTGTAGATCCAAGTTTATTATTTTTACTTCAAACCCCTTTACCAGATCTTGATTGGTTCTGTGAGAGATTCTTGCACAAGTCACAAATATAATCAAAAGCTTTATGAGAAATATCCCCTTGTCCCAAAAAATTTAAGTTGTTTCTAGCATCATTAGTAAGCCCACGTAAGAACAAGGCTCTAACAGTACTTGGATAAAATTTTTGTTTTGACCTTTGGAGGATATATAGAAATATTTCTAGATAATCTTCCAAGGTCTCATCATCAATTTGTACAATGGTGAAGATCTCATCCTACATTTCTCTAATTTTGCAATATTCCTGATATTTGAACAAAAAGACTCTCTTCGTATGTTCCCAAGAAGCTATAATATTCCCTCCCAACCCAATGAACCAGCGCAAGGCTCAATCCTTTAGAGTTGCAGGAAATAAATTTAACTTTTGGGAATCTATTTAGTAATCATAGCTTCTACATAATAAATCAAATTTGAATAAGAAAGAATCTGGGTCCTCATGTATGTTACCATGGAAATGAGGAAGAGTTGATGGTGGAATGTTCTTCATTTTCATAATTATGTCTAGATCCATGATTGGAAATCCAAAGGTGGATTGCTCCTCATTTACTTGATTCTCGCCAGTCCCCTCGGCATGGTCCTCGTGATATTCCATTTTTGTACCTCCAATTGAACCACTCTCAACAAAATGAGAAGGTTGATTGTGTCTCAACTCATTTTGAATTCCAATAGTTCCCTTCTTCCCCTTGGTTGGTTGTGTCACCTTCGGACTACTATTTCCAGATTCCAAGTGGATATTTCTTGCGTGATGGGTCTATGTTTGTTTGGACTTTATGTCTACAAAAGAGGGCCCAATATGAGAAAATTTTTCAGAATTATCAGTTTTTCTTCGACCCTTATTGGGCTTCAGACCCCTACCCATTTTAGGCATTTATCTTAAAATAATCAAACAAAAAATGAAAAAACTTAAAAGTACGGGGGAAAATAATCTCAAATCAAATGCTGCAATTAAAGAATAAAAACTACAAATAATCCTTGAGGAAATAGAAGCAAACTGCATAAAAAAATAAGGCATACTTACCCTACTGTAAAAAAATTAGAAAGTTCTTACCAAATCTTTAATGCCTCCCCAACAATGACACCAAAATGTTGGGTGTTAGAGTTGTAATTCAACAAACTCCCTCAACACTTAATTGTCAAACCAAGGATTCGTAAGATTTGAGGCATAGCATAGTAAATGCCAAAAATAATGGTATGAAATTTCTGCTAAATTTACTTCTATCTTACTAATTACACTTGAATAATTGAAAGAATGAAAGAAAACAACACCAAGGAAATTCTGGTAATGGAATTAGAAAAAGGAAACACTTGCGAGAATTGAATGGAAGGAACTTGAATGAAGAGAAAGAAATCTTGGTAAATGAAAATAGAAATCACATCTATATGGGTAATTGACAGTACAATAAAAGACAAAGATGATAATGGAACCGTTAGTTATATTTGTCTCTGTTATACATGTTATGTTCTTGGTCTAGTTCAATGTTCTTGTACTACAACAACTTTCCTGTACTGGAACAAAGTTCATGTATTGGAACGATATTCTTGTGTCAGGGCATTGTTCAAGTACCAGTATTTCAGTTCCTATACTATAAATTATTATTATTCCCGACCACTTGTATAAAAGTGAAAGAGCGATAGCTTTAAATCAATTAAAGATAAATCAAAGCAAGGAATGAAATCGTAGATGAATCGTTTAAAGAAACATAATTCTTAATATTCACTCATTGATAAATACAAAATTTGCAAGAATTGAAAGATAATTGTGGAACAATAGAGTTTCTAAAGAGGTAAACATTTTATTTTGAGAGACAGACCATCCCTTAGAATGCTAGAACTGATGAACATGATTTATATCCTCTTAAGGTAGATGTATCAAGTAAATAATCTCTGCAAAAGACCTAAATTGTTCACACAAGAGAGTTGGTACAGGTACCGTCTCTGTGGTGTGAAGAGGGTCTCACCAATACTCCAAAAATGTAAATACACTGAGCAATCTAATCCCTAAGTGGTACACACTTTCTAGGAGTATAAACTCGACCTTAGTAATGAAACACAACGTTGCATAATAGAAATAAAACAACTTGCAAAAATGAATTTTTCTCACTTGAGATAAAGCACACTTTGCAGAATGAAACATATTAAGTCAAAACACGCTTTTGCAGAAAGGTAAGTAAATCCTCACAGCGCATAAATTAAAGGAAATGAAACACTACAAAATTCTTAAATAAATGTAAATGTAATAAAAGTCTCAAACCCTCGGATCTGGTTAATACACAACTCATAAAGAAATGGAAATATTTAAAGTTAAATGGATAAATGAAATATTCATTTACTCTGAATCTGCATATGAAATACTAGCACACTCTTGTAGACGGAGGGAGAATGAGGTGGGTTGGCTAGGCCCCAGCCAAGCAACTCGTTTCCCTTATGAAATTTAGAAGATCAAACACTTAAACGGATCATCCACATCAAATATGAAACCATGGATTAACAAACTGGCATAGCTCATTGGATTAATTCAATAAGTGAAAATATGTAACATAAGTTCCAATTTCTAACCCAGCGGTGGGTGATACAAAATTAAAATACAGAATTATGCAAAATATTGCTAACTGGTCTAGCCTAGAAACCCTATTAAATACAATACTTGGCTTTTTGGCTGCAACAGAAAAGAAACAAGAGATGTATCTTTAGGCTCTCGGATGTTAGCAGAGGCTAAGTTGGGGCACTGGTCAAACCCCAACCTTATTCTTTGCACGTTATCCTTAATGCTCTGAGCCTAATCAAGGTGTGAAACAAGTGAAAAATTAGTTCTTCACCAAAGAATGCACGCCAATCAATGATTTGTCGTGATTATCTTCAGTAATATTTTTGGCGATCTCGTGACTACAAGAATGGTGGATAGTGCTGGAACGTTCATGCACCAACCACATTTATGATAATTAGTACTTCTACTTTACCATGCTCTTCAGGAAAGAAATATATAATTTACAAAGACAAAATAAACCATTTCAACCCTTTTTAATTAATAATTAAGCTTATGTAACCTATGATTTCAAAGCCATGAAGGAGTCCAGGAATGGGTTCAAGGGTTAGGTTCCACTTATAAAAAATAGGGTTTAGATAGTGTCGTTAGGGTAGAATTAGGGGTAAAAATAGGACACCTTTGGCCACCAATAGGGATACTTTTGGACTGTGTTGGACGTTGTCTGAGTGTGATATGCGATTGTATATCCCTGTTGAGTAAGAACTGCCCAATATCATAGTTAGAGGCACCTGTATCGATTTCAAATGGTTGTTGCAAGTCTGGTAATGTGAGCATCGAGGTAGAGAAGAGGCGATGTTTCAAGTCTACGAACGTCTTCTGTTGAGATTTAGACCAAAGAAAATTTTATTTTGCTCCTCCCTTGGTGACTTGAATCAAGGGCCAAATGATATGATCAAATCCCAACACAAACCTATTGTAGAAAGTAGCAAGACCCAGAAAGTTGTGGAGCTCTGTTAGAGTGGTTGGGGTTGGAAAATACCGAATGACTTGGATCTTGGCTGGTTCCACATGCACCCACCACTCATCAATAATGTATCCTAGATACTGAACTTTCTTCATGCCTAAAGTGCACTTCTTCAAATTGGCACACAACTTGTGTTGTCGTAGTGTTTGGAGGACATGTCAGATGTGGTGGAGGTGCTCTTCCCAAGTCTAGTTGAAGATCAGGATGCCATCCAGGTACACTACTACAAATGAGTTGGTGAATGGTCGCAAAATGTCATCCATGAACATCATGAAGGTTGTGAGAGCATTCATCAACCTGAAAGGCATGACCAGCCATTTGAATAGGCCCTCCTTAGCTATGAAGGTAGTCTTCCACACATCGGAGGGTTCAATTGGTACCAGGTAATACCCGAACTTCAAGTCAATCTTGTTGAAATAATTTTCCTCCTTGAGTTGGTACAAAATGTCATCAATCTGTGGGATTGTGTACCTATTTTGGACATTGGTCTTGTTCAATGCTCTATAGTCAATACATAGTCTCCAAGTCCCATCCTTCTTCTGCACCAACACGATTGGGCTCCCACAGGGCGATGAACTCGGTTGGATGTGACCTTTCTACAATATCTCCTGAATCTACCTCTTGATTTCGTCGTTCTCCATAATATAGCACCGATAGATTGGTGCATTGGGTAGCGGTGCAATTGGGGTTAGATCGATTGGGTTCTTGACCTGACAGTGCAGAGGCACCCCTAAGGCTAAGGTGAAGATGTCCCCATACTCATCCACAACCTTGTTCATTTGTTGTTGTCGTGTAGAGGAGCCCAGTCTGGAGGCCAGGGCCACAATATTCTTCATTCCCTTAGGGAAGATAATCAAGAAAACACATTTTGCGGTTTTGGAAATGGGCTTACTGCATTTTTTTGCAGTAACCAAAGATATGGTGATAGGTGGTGCTACCTCCGATATGCTGTTCAAATTATTTCCCAAAGTAACAATAACAGTGCGATGCCGAGACTCATACATAAAATGTCGCTTTCACAAGTATGGTTGGCCTACTAATACATCACAAACATCAACAATGGCAATGTCACGTAATACCTCATCTGCGAAGGGCTTGATGTTGTACGGAAGGCGCCACTACTGGCTGACACATAGATACGGTCCTTTGTGAAGCCACCCAATAGTGTACATTTGTGGGTGTGTTATGGTTGGCAAGCCCAACTGCTTCACGACCTCTACTCAAATGATGTCCTTTTGGCTCCCACTATCGATAATGAACTGTAGTGGGGAACCCTTTACCCACATCTATGAATGGAAGAGGTGCTCCTCATTATTTTTATATTCTGGTTCCTCCTCCTGGATCTTCGTGGTGGAAATGGTGGCATTGGGCTCTGCATTGATAATCTTATTCCCTTTGTCACTCCCCTTGTCATGTAATGATTCAAAGTCGTTGCATGCATCTGATTCAGAAACCTTCAGCTCAGCCACCAGTGGCTACTTGGCCTGACACTCACCTGTGTTGTGAGTGGAGCTCTTAATGTTGAACTTTGATATAATGTATATTTTGACCTCATATATACTATATGTCGGTTTGATTTCATCAGCAAACGCATAAATTGAAGAAATCAATAAATTTGTTCTTTATAATTTCGAAGCAACACAACCATGGGTCCCATTGTATGAGCAAAAGAGGATGAAATGGGATAGTGACAGGAAAGAATTCAGACTATTGAATGGTAGAAGTGTGCCTTATCCTAGTCATTTAAAAGAAAATATGCCACAAATATGCCCCAACAGTTCGGTTGCTGACCAAGTCAGAGAGAAATACAGTGCAACAAGTCGTTACCCATGTGTTGAAGAGGATGTGAAAAACGTAGTTATTGGGTACACCCACTTGGTAATAATATATTTATGTAAATTTTAAACTTAATAATGCACCTTTGAAATGTAATTACATCTATATTTAATATTTTAACTGTTGGGTTATTATAAGACACATAAAACTATGAATTTTTAACTTTTTTATAGGTTCATTTGTTCCCATCTATGTGGGCATATGGACACCATTTTCACATCGAAAATTCCGATGATGGACACGTGACACAAGAATGTGGAGTGGAAGTCGAGTTCGATAAATCTAGTTGATCTAGCCACCAGGATCAAAACCTAGTACGAGGGACATTATGTTATGTTAGAAAGATACAAGAGATCATTGAAGTGGATTTCTCTTCATTCCAATGTGTTATTTTTAGGTGCAAGTGGTGGGACACCTTTGATCGGAATAATGTAAAGGAATATTGCGATAGTAAGCCGATATGTATCAAGTCTAGAAAGATGTGGGATGAAGTTAAGGAGCCCTATGTTTTCCCGAAACACTACAACCAAGTGTTGTTTTACCCACATGTGTTGGATAGGGATTGGTGGTTCATATTGAGACATGACCCTAGATCAAAACATATTTTTTAGAGCAATAGTGTTATCATGGCAAGCGAGCTGGAAGATAATGAGGGTGATCATGAGAACCAAGAGTGATATGGTACATGTGTTATTTTATCATTTATACTTTTTAAGATGGGTTTTTATAAAGAAGAGGACTTAATTGCCTTATAACTAGGACTCTCTTTTTTCGTAACATTATAATATGTATTTTTAATTAATTGGTAATTTGCATTGTGTTAATGCTAAAATCATTTCACTTGATAATTCACAATTATGTTGATCTCAAAAACAATGACGTACTGTATAAATTTATTTACTATATAATGTCAATACCTAAAATAATACAACTACTTGATTGCTTTAAATGTGTGTGAATGATATCTTCATAATGCATACTGTTATTTTTGGTATGTAAGATCATAATCAAATAATGATAATTCTAAAGTACATGAATTTATTTGCATTATTGTCTAGACTTTATTATGTTACAAAAATTCATATTATTCTAGATTTTTTATTTTATAATTATTTATAGTCATACAATTTTACAATTTTACAATTATGGTAATTTAACAATATTTATGATATACATTTTACTTATGGTAGTTATGGTTCAAAATTGACAATTAATTTACAATTTTACAAATTTAAAAATTTAAAAATTTTAATAAAATTGAATGATGACAATGCATACAATTACAATTACAATTTTACAATTTCACAATACAATTACACTTATAATTACAATCACAAATTTAGATTTTTACATACAATTACAATTAAAATTACAATTACAATTATTTCACATTAATAGAATTAAAATTTTACAAATATTTTACATATAATTACAATTACAATTTTAGAATTTCACATACAATTACAATTACAATTCTAGAATTTTACATACAGATACAATTACCATTACAATATTACAATTTTAAATATATACAATTACAATTACAATTACAATCATTTCACATTAATACAATTAAAATTTTACAAATATTTTACATACAATTACAATTACAATTACAATTTTACAATTTTACATATATACAATTACAGTTAAAATTACAATTACAATAATTTCAAAATAAATTAAATATTACAATTACAATTATAAATTTACAAATATTTTAGATACAATTACAATTAGAAATAAAATTAGAATTTTACAATTTTACATACAATGAAAATTAAAATTTCAATTACAATCACGACATAATATTTAATAAATATTATGGTTTAATATTAAAAATAAAAATCAAGACCATGATAACCATCGTACAAACATCATATTCGACTAAAAAACACATTCAAATTCGCTAACATCATCTAATCATCATGATCATGATCATCTAACAAAACACAAGCATTGTATAACATCATCACAACACAAACATCAAATATAAATCTCATGTCAACTAACTTCTATCACATACACATCTCTTTCCAAGCTATACATTAAATGAACATATCTAACATGACCTAACAATACACACATCATGATGAACATCGACATGTAAATTATGTACATCTGTAACATGAACATAAAATACATGGAACATATATATATATATATATATATATATATATATATATATATATATATATATATAATGTCAAAAATATACAAATGTAATATAACTGCATATGAATGTAAAATATCAGCTCATGGTACATCAATAGTAGTACTAGTCGAGCCCTGCTCAGTCGATGGTGTAGCCTCGACATGCTCAGATAAATGTTGATCATGTGCTTGCTGATATGGAGGTGCATCATGTTGACCAGGAACTGCCTGCTCATGATGAATTGTGGATGGTCCAACTTGCTGATCAGTGGATGGTGCGGCGGCCTGCTCAATCAATGGATGTGCCTCCTCAGATGCACCTGTGCCCTCCTCAGGATCATGTGCCTCCTCATGATCATGACTTCTAGATGCTGTAGGATGTTCATCATGATCATCTCCAGCATGAGGTGGAGTACTAGAATGATGATCACTCCCCTCATGATCATCATATGATACGTTTCTCGACTATTAATGTACTACATCTCCACCATGCCTACATCGACTGACCCTCCTCGCTCGCACCAGTAATTTGGTAGCTCCAACGATATGTTGCATGAGGTCCAACATATCACGGGGCATGAATCTCCATATCTTTGCCAGCCTATCATCAGCCTGTATCTCTCTTATAGTGACCAGCCTGACTCGTTCCTCAACTAGGAGTCAATAGAGTTGGTCGCCCATCTCCATCCTAAATCGAGTGTCAGGCCTACACCTCACAACCACTGGTATCTGCACATGATCATGAGGACCAAGTCTATCACTGGCCTGATCCTCTGCATCTATCATCTCCTCGTCAGCAAGATCTACACCTGGATCATTCGGTGGTGGTGGCATCTCAGCGCCAAGAAAAGACCTAATATCTACAAATATATATAAGTACACAACAATAATTAGAAAATTTCATTAAACAATTTAATAAACAAGTTAAAGAATGTGTTATAGTAAATTTAAAGAAAACACTAATACTACCTCTCTGATCCGGCGACTCATCCTTTGTGAAGAGGATGTTGGCACACCCTCTCTAATAAAAACTAGCATATGGACATGGCAAAACAACAAAGGTGTGATCATCAACACTAGATAGCAAGTCCAGTGCATCATGAGGTATCCTGGCGGAAAAGTCACATTCACCCCTCTTGGGAATCATCTGGCCATGCATCTCCATCTGTACGTGCAACATCGGCTTATGAGGCTATCAAAAAAAAGTGGGCCTTGTCTCTGGAAACCTCTCAAAAAATAAAGAAAATAGCTCTAAAGCAAAAGGGAAGTTCACCCTCCCATGTGCTTGAGAACGACATATATCTAATGTTGTACAAAACTGATGCAAAAAAATCGCAAACCACCTCACAAGTCATGGCGCCTGTAAGAAAGAATCAACATAAAATAAAAGCAGGAAACTAATGTGTTTCCTGTCACTGGTATGGTGTGCAATGGTTTCCAGCAAGAGTGAGAGTCACCTCACCTCCTCTGCACCAAATGAAGCAATATGTAACTAACCACCAGAGACCTGAAAATATGCAGGAGAAAGTATATCGGTGCTAATGTATCTATGGGAGTACACCAAATGACTCCCTGTTGCATAGCCTTCGGGGAACCCTGGGAACGTGGGAAAATCCTACCCTCTCCTAGATAGGCCAGTTTTAAAATATATCTCCTCCTCTGTGGGTGCGTACCGCTAGTTAGGACCAACCCAAAAATCATGTCGGTGGGCATCCCACCTGAAGATGAGTTTTCCCAATAACCTATTATGGCCCTTTAGGGATGTATCCTTCTCATAGTACTTGAGAAGGCCTACCTCCCTTACGAGAAACTGGGTGGCTGCTATAATAGGGCAAGGATGCATAATTCTCTCCATCTCTCGTGCCTCCCACAAGCGAACCATGTTATAAGGGTTTTCCTATGTTCTTGTCACTCCCTTTCTTCTCTCCTTTGAAGTCGCTGAATGATTCACAAATCAATTACATTTTTTTTATTAATATATATATATATATATATATATATATATATATATATATAATTTTTTTTTGAAAAAAAAAACAGTCGGTGAGCCCAAAAAAATAGTCATGCACCGGTACCAGTCCGTCTGTTTTTATCGTGCACTGTCCTTGGTGCGCATGGAAATTTCTAGCGCACCGCAAAACATGAAATGTACTTTCTCCCGCGGTGTGTTGATGAAACTATCCACTCCAGGGCGGATAGTTAGGTCAACACACCACCCAACATTAATTCATGGTTAATGGTTCGGTCTTGTAAACCACCGCACTATTGACTATATACTAGTGTCGGGGGGGCGGTGCGTTGTTGAAACTATTCACCCCGGGGTGGATAGTTTCATCAACGCACCGCCCTCCTGACGTCAGTACACAGTCAATGGTGCGGTTGTTTAAAATACCACACCGTTGACTATGTACCAATGTCGAGAGGGCGATGCGCTGACCAAACTATGTACCCCGAGGTGGATAGTTTATTCAGTGCACTGCCCTCCTGACATTAGTACATGGTTAATGGTTTGGTGGTTTAAATGACCACACCGTTGACTATGTACCAGTGTCCAAAGGGCAGTGCGTTGACCAAACTATCAGCCCTGAGACAGATAACTTAGTCAATGCATCGCCCTCCTGACACTGGAACATAGTCAACGGTGCAGTCATTTAAATTGTCTCATCGCCATATTAGTTTTAAAAAAAATAGGGTTTGCATTTTCAGTACCGCATTGGACCCACTGCAGTTTCTGTTAGCACCGTTCGCGGTGCGCCAGGAATTTTTGTTTGTTTGTTTTTTAATGGTAAATTTTAAGTTTTTTGACAAATCTAATCCGCTAAAAAGTTTAATTATTGAGAAACAAGTAAAATATCTGTACATTTGGGCATTGAGGAGGCATATTTGCTGAAAAAATTTAAACTAAATTTTCCCATTGTTTTCCAAAATTCGAACTCCAGAAGGTGGGCAATGGAAGGCAACAGTGCATGCAATGGGAGCATTGATGGTAGGGCACCTCACACAAGGGAAATTCGCACCAGTGCTTGAGAGCTCTAGAGCACTAAAGAAGTGAAAATGCAGATTTTTTGGCTGGTATTTCTTTTTTATTTAACCTTGTTTCGGTGTGTGGGTTTTTGAGGCACACCGAGCGATTAATGCCTAGCACACCGTGCCTATTTCTGTTTAAGGGTGGGTTTTTAAGGCACATCGGGCTTGTTTCTGAGTAGTGAACCAGTACGCTACTGTAATGAGATGCACTAGGCGGGTTTATAGGGAGAGCACAGTGTCTCGGTGTGCCAATTTTCAGTACGCACTAGTGCTTTATGAGTTAAACGCATCGGTGCAGTTTGTGATTAGAACACATCGGAGAAAAAAAGAAAAAAAACCTCCACCCGCCAACCTCCTCTAGAGACCTCCTTTAGAAACAGATATCTAGGCTATTTTTATAAGGGCTTCCTAAAAAATATCTAATAGAGGGTCTTTTCCTTGTAGTGACTTGTACTATTCCACTAGATGGTTCGATAAGCCCATAAAGCTTCAGGTAACTTTCCGGCCCAATCCTTCCTATGTAGATTTACTATTTTGGTGAGGATGGATTTGATCACCTTATTGGTAAATTTCACCTAGCTATTTTCTTGTAGGTGATGTGGTGTTGATTTCCTATGCCGAATTTTATTTTGATCTATAACACCTTGCACCAGATTTGAAACACATTGTGTCCCATTTGTAGTCACAATCTCTCTAACAATGCCAAATCTAGTAAAAAAATCAGTAAACAAAAATTCAATGACAAATTTTTCAGTAGTGAAAGAAACAACTTTAGCCATCTACCCATTTTGTCACAAAATCTGTACAAACCAACATATGCTTTTTGTTCAAATATGTTGGATTTATTGGTCCTACAAAATCAATGGCCCATTTTTCAAAGCGTTCAATCATAACTTGAGGACATAAAAGCATTTCATTGGCTTGGACAGGTTGGCCCATTCGCTGACATCTATCACATCCCTTGACATATTGTATGGAATCCTTAAATAAAGAAGGCCAAAATAGCCATCTTGTAAGATCATATATGCAATTATTTTGTCAGGAAAATGGCCCCTACAAGGTTCATCATGATCATATTTCAAAATATCAAGCATTTCTTCCTCTATTACACATCTACAAATAATAAATATGGCCTAGTGTAAAATAGGTCTCCTTGGATCTAGGAGTATGAGGCACTTTTTTGGATGATGTTCTGCTTTTCATGAGAAGATAATTGAGGTGGTGTCTTTCCTGTGACTAAATAATTGGTTGTGTCAGCAAACCATGGGGAATTTGTTGACACAGCAAAAAGGTGTTCGTCAAGGAGATCATCATTTACAAGAATTGCTTCACTGGGATTATTTAATCTAGAAAGGTAATCAACAACAACATTAGATTTTCCTGGTATATCAATAATTGTAACAATAAATTCCTATAATAAAAGTAACCACCTACTCACTCTTGTCTTATTCAATGGTTTATTCATTAAATAATTTATGGCAGAATGATCTGTATGCACAAATACTTCATATCCTGTAATATAGTGTGTGGACTTATTAATAGAAAAAACCACAACTAAAAACTCTTTTTCAACTACAGTGTAATTTAATTCAGTAGGTGACAAGTTTTTAATAATGAAGTAAATAACATAGGATTGTTGGTTTTTTGCTTGTCCTAAATTTCCACTAATAGTAGTATCTGAGCCATCAAAGAAAATATGAAATGGAAGGGACCATTCAAGTCCTATCAAAACTAGTGCCTGTACTAGTTTTTCCTTCAGTGCCTCAAAGGCTTATTGGCAAGCTGTAGTCCAAGAGAACTCACTATCCTTAGCTAGCAATAGAAAAAGTGGGGTAGCTATCCTAGAAAAATGCTCAATGAATCGTTGGTAATAGCCTACATGTCCCAGGAATCCCCTCACTTCCCTTTGTGTTTTGGGTGTAGGAAGATGTACAATAACCTCTATTTTAGCTGGGTCTACTTGGATACCTTTGTGAGACATAATACGACCAAGAACCACCCATGATTTGCACATTAATCTACATTTTTTATCATTCAAAGCAAGGTGAGCTTGTTGGCAGTGAAAAAAACTTTTTCTAAGTTTTTGAGGGCTCCTTGGAATGAATCACCAAATACCGAAAATTCATCCATGTAAATTTCCACACATTCGAGGTTAACAAAAATAGCCAAAACTTCGTTTGAAAGGTAGCTGGGGCATTACAAAACCCAAAGGGTAGCACTCAATAAGTGAATGTCCCCCATGGACATGTGAAGGTGGTCTTATCTTGATCCTCGGGTGCGATTTGTATTTGGTTATAACCACTAAAGCCATATAAAAATGAAAAGTACTTTTTATCGGCAAGGGTATCAAGCACCTGATCGATAAAAGGAAGAGGGAAATAGCCATTGAGAGTGGATTTTTTTAGTTCTTTGTAATCAATGCAAATGTGCCATCTCCCATATTTTTTTGGGACTATAACCAATGGAGATACCTATTGGTTGTCAGATATAGGATAAATGAAATCTATGTCTAAGAGTTTTTGTAATTCCTATTTCACAAATTCTCTTAGCGCGGGATTCATGCACCTCTGGGGTTGCCAAACAGGTTGGGCTCCCTCTTGAATATAAATATGATGAGTACAAGTTTCGGAAGGGATGCCTTTCATGTCCTCATAACTCCATGCAAAGGCATCAAGATGGTCTTCAAGCAAAATCACAAGCTACTCTTGTTGGGATCAATCCAGGTTTGAGATGATGTGTAAGAGTTTTCCTAGACTAATATAAACAAGAGTGGTTTCGGGATCAAGAGTATAGGTAGGTGCTGCTAGAGTCTGTGGTGAAGAAGGTTGAGAATTGTAACTTTCTTGAAAATCCAGGCTAAAGATATGACGAAGTGAGTTAAAATTTGGCATTGTATCTAGATTGTTCAAGAAGTCCCATATCTCACCCTCCAGAGTTGAATCAGTGTGACTATGTATCAGTGAAACATATTGAGTCTCCTCATCACTAATATAGTCTAGCCATAAGGTATCTCGAAGCTCCTGTATAGATCTAGGAGGTGGATATAAGGTGACTTTCTTCCTATTTTCTCCATGAGAAATGTACATATCACCATAACGACACCCAATATGAGCATTGGTTTTGGTAAGCCATGGTCATCCCAGCATCAAGGGATGTCCTCCAATAAGATTATTTGGCTGAAGAACAATGAAACCACATGGTATTGCGAAGAATTGATTGAAACAACCACATCATCCAACACACCTTCTCGTTTGATTTTGGATATATTTTCAAGTTCAAGCATAGTATGGGTATGGAAAATCTGAACCAACGCAAGTTGATCCATGGTTTTCTTATTCATAACATTAATGTTTTCCCCTAGGTCTATTAACACATTGGAGACAAGGACATCACCTATCCAAAAAGAAGCAACTGGGTTTCCATGATCTATATATTTCTCCATTTGCACGCATCTTGTCATGAACTCAGTTTCTCTTCTAATGAACTGAATGGTTTTAGGTTCTACTCTTTTCCTTCATGGCTTCTTAAGATAGAGTTACCTAATGATTTTTGTATATATGGGGATCTCTTTGATAGCTTGAAGAAAAGTTTCCTTTACAAAAATATTCCTAAGCTCTGAAGCCAGACTAAACTCAGGAGTGGGGTCATTCTTCTCCATAACTAGCCTCTCTGGGAAGGGAGGCCAGTTTGAGGAAGATGGAAAAAGATTTTAAGGTCAGGGGATAGGTTGAATGGTGAAATCCCCTTTCGAATAATTAGGAGTATATTCCTCACCTTTCTCCTCAATAATCACCATAGGTTGTTTTTGTTTTTCTAGTTTTACTACCCTCCCTTATCTAAAGTGAAGGTCATTGACCCACCCCAGTATGGTATGATGAATGGGTGGAGGAAGAAGTCTCCTGGAATGAATCATTTGAACTACCTTATCATTTGGGTTTGGTACTGGTTGAGAAGGAATTTGGGGTTGTCGAAAAGGTGGAGGTAAATGTAATGGTGGCATATGTTGAATCTGTTGAGGTAAGGTTGGAAATGATGGTTGTGACATAAAATAAGGTGCATATGTATGAGGATATGGTTGCATGGGTCCATGATAGGAATAATGAGGATGTGTTGATCCCTTCCATCCTTGTTGCCAATCTGGAGGAGAGTGCCCATACAAAAAGTGATTCCCATGCTTCCAAGGTTGAGATTTATTTTTATTATGATAGGAATATGGTGTTGCATTATAACCGAAAAATGTGGTGCATGTTCAGGACCATACTTGTACCTACATGAAGCCAAATTTTTCGTGCTCCCATAGCATGTAATTTCTCATATTCGGATTTCTCTCCTTCAAATTCTTCTTGCAATCCTCGTATATAAGGGCTCTCCTCAGTACTATGTTTTCCTAAAAAAAGTAACACATTTATTAGCACCTTTAACATCAATAATACGTTCTCTTAAAATATGCTTTTTATTATAGTTTGGACAATAAATAGATAATGAATCTAGTTCTTCTACAAGTTTTTGTTGAAATTTTAAAGAGTATATTTGTTTGCTAATGGTGTTTATTATTTCAATTTTCATATTTTCCATTTTGTTCTCCAAACCAATTATCATAGCATCTATAGATCCAGGTTTATTATTTTTACTTCAAACCCCTTTACTGGATCTAGATTGATTTTGTGAGAGCTTCCTGCACAATTCACAAATCTGATCAAAATCTTTATGAGAAATATCCCCTTGTCCTAACAAATTTAAGTTGTTTCTATCATCATCGATAAGCCCACGTAAGAACAAGGTTCTAATAGCACTTGGATAAAATTTGTTTTTTGACCTTTGGAGGGCATATAGAAATAATTCTAGATAATCTTGCAAGGTCTCATCATTAATTTGTACAATGGTGAAGATATCATCGTACATTTCTCTATTTTTGTAATATTCATGATATTTGAACAAAAATAATCTCTTCATATGTTCCCAAGAAGCTATAGTATTCCCTCCCAACCCCATGAACCAGCACAAGGCTGAAACCTTTAGAATTGCAAAAAATAACTTTAACTTCTGGGCATCTGTGGAGTAAGCATAGCTTCTACATAATATATCAAATTTGAATAAGAAAGAATCTAGGTCCTCATGTATGTTACCATGGAAATGAGGAAGAGTTGATGGTGGAATATTCTTAATTTGCACAAATATGTCTAGATCCATGATTGGAAATCCAAAGGTGGATTGCACCTCATTTACTTGATTCTCGCCAATCCCCTTGCCATGGTGCTCGTGATCTGCTATTTTTTTACGTCCAATTGAACCACTCTCAATAGAATGATAAGGTTGAATATGGCTCAATTCATTTTGAATTCCAATAGTTCCCTTCTTCCCCTTGGTTGGTTGTGTCACCGTCGGACTACTATTCCCAGAGTCCAAGTGGATAGTTCCTGCATGATGGGTCTGTGTTTGTTTGGAATTTTTGCCTACAAAAGAAGGCCCAATATGAAAAAAAGTTTTAGAATTATCATTTTTTCTTCAGCCCTTATTTGGCTTCGGACCCCTACCCGTTTTAGGCATTCATCTTAAAATAATCAAACAAAAAATGACAAAGCTTAAAAGTACAGGAAAAAAGAATCTCAAATCAAATGTTGCAATTAAAGAATTAACACTAAAAAGAATCCTTGAGGAAATGGAAGCAAACTTCATAAAAAAAATAAATCAGACTTACCCCTATTGCAAAAAAATCAAAAATTTCTTAGCAAATCTTTAATGCCTCCCGAGAACTGGTTCCAAAATGTTGGGTGTCAGAGTTGTAATTCCACAAACATCCTTAATACTTAATTGGAAACCCAGGGCTTTTTAAGATTCAAGGCATAGAATAGTAAATGCCAATAATAATGGTATGAACTGTCTACTAAATTTACTTCTATCTTCCTAATTAAACTTGTAGAATCGAAATAATGAAAGCAAACAACACCATGGAAATTCTGGTAATGGAATTAGCAAAAGGAAACACTTGCAATAATTGAATGGAAGGAACTTGAAGGAAGATAAATAAATCCTAGTAAATGAAAAGAGAAATCACATATATATGGCTAATTGACAGTAAAATAAAAGAAAAATATGATAATGGAACTGTTAGTTATATCTATCTGTGTTATACGTGTTATGTTCCTAGACTAGTTCACTGTTCATGTACTACAACAACGTTCCTGTATTGGAACAGAATTTATGTACTAGAATGATATTCTTGTGCCAAGGCGTTGTTCATGTACAGGTATTTTAGTTCCATTACTGTAAATTCTTATTATTCCCAACCACTTGTATCAAATTTAAAGAGAGATAACTATAAATCAATTAAAGATAAATCTGAGCGAGGCATGAAATTGTAAATGAATCATTTAAAGGAAAACAATTCTCAATATTCACTCATTGATAAATACAGACTTGCAATAATTGAAATATAATTGTGTCACAATAGAGTTTCTAAAGAGGTAAACATTTTAATCTGAGAGACATACCATCCCTTAGAATGCTAGAATTGATGAACATGATTTATATCCTTTTAAGGTAGATGTCTCAAGTAAATAATCTCTGCAATAGACCTAAACTATTTACACAAGAGAGTTGGTATAGGTATAGTCTTTGTGGTGTGAAGAGGGTCTCACCAATACTCCAAAAATGTAAATAAACTGACCAATCTAATCCCTAAGTGGTACACACTTACTGGGAGTATAAACTCGACCTTATAAATGAAACACACTGTTACATACCAGAAATAAAACAACTTGCATAAATGAACTGTTCTCACTTGAGATAAACCAAACTTTGCAGACTAGAATGTCTTAAGTCAAAACATGATTTTGCAGAAAGGGAAATAAATCCTCATAACGCATAAATGAAAGGAAATGAAACACTACAAAATTATTAAATAAATGTAAATGGAATGAAACCCTCAAACCCTTGGATTTGGTTAACACACAACTCATAAATAAATGGAAATATTTAAAGTTAAAAGCATAAATGAAATATGCCTTTACTCTAAATCTGCATGTGAAATATTAGCACACTCTGGTAGACAAAAGGAGAACGATATGGGTTGGCTGGGCCCCAACCAACCAACTCATTTCCTTTACGAAATCTGGAAGATCAAACGCTTAAACGAATCATCCACATCATATCTGAAACCATGGATTAATAAATTGGCATAGCTCATTGTATTAATTCAATAAGTGAAAACATGTAACATAAGTTCCAAGTTCCAGCCCAACGGTGGGCGATACAAAATGAAAATACAGAATTATGAAAAGTATTGCTAATTTCTCTATCCTAGAAACCCTATTAAATACAATACTCGGCTCTTTTTCCGCAACAAAAAAGAAACAAGAGATGTATCTTTAGGCTCTTTGCTGTTAGCAGAGGCTAAGTTGGGGCACTGGTCAAACTCCAACCTTCTTCCTCACACGCTATCCTCAATGCTCCGAGCCTAATCAAGGTGTGAAGCAAGTGCAAAATTGGTTCTTCACGAAAGAGTGTGCGCCAATCAATGATTTGTCGTCATTATCTTTAGTAATACTATTGGCGATCCCGTGAGTGCAAGAAAGGTGGATAGTACTGGAACATTCTTGCACCAACCATATTTATGATAATTAGTACTTCTACTTTACCATGCTCTTCAAGAAAGAAATATATAAGTTATAAAGACAAAATAAACCATTTAAACCCATTTTAATTAATAATTAAGCTTATTTAATCTATGATTTCAAAGCCATGAAGGAGGCCAGGAATGGGTACAAGGGTTACGGTCCACTTGTAAAAAATAGGGTTTGGATAGTGTGGTTAAGGTAGAATTAGGGGTAAAAATAGGACACTTTTGGCCACCAATACTGGTACCTATATTACAATATGATACTGGAAATTCCAGTATCATTACAGTTTTTTTCACAGTTACAGGTTTTTACTGGAATTTCCAGTAGCGCCTGTTTTAAATGATTTTTTGCAATTGTCAGCAGAGTTTTTGAGCAAGTTCAAGAAAGATAAGGACTCATAACGATATGGATATAAAAACTGATGGTTTATAAGTGGTTATGAGGTTGTTAAAGGTCACACTCAATAGAGAGACATGGCTATTAAAGAACCAAAGTCATGAGGAGACAAATTAGTAGAAAAAGGGGCATCATGTCAGCACACTCAGCAGTACAGTCCAAAATGTATTCTCTTCTCTAATATACATATGTCTTGTTAGTTAGATTTCGATGGGATATATCTTTAATGTCCTATAACACCTATGTAATGTGAGGAAGAGTGGTTCCTTCTTTTTAGGAGAGATGGATTTGGTGCCTCTCTATATATATATATCATTTGTAAATATCATATCAAGGTTGGATGTTGGTCTACCTGAAGATGTAATATAATAAAGAAAACTCCTTTTTGCACTTCATGCTGGAGTATTTTGTGATTCAAGGACTAGCTAATGTATGGTGTGTATTTGTCATTGTTTTATTCTTCTGATTTATGAGTTACCATAGCTAGTAAGGTGTGAGTAAGAAAACTGTTGGAAGATATAATAGTAAATTATTTGTTGTTTAGTTTCCTACATATCATATATATGTTGTGTATAACATGTTATTGAAGGTTTTATGAAATATTCATGAAATAATTATGCATGTACTCTACTTTCTCAATGTTGCTCCCTTTACATAAAACATAGTTTGTGTAAAGAGTCACTATTGTAGTTGTGTTACTGATTTAGGATATGAATATGTCATAGAGTAAGTACCAACTATCTATCACCTTTCCTTTATTACAATTTTCTCCCTATACTACCAATTTACCCATACAATTTATACATGCCATAGCTTGCCAAATGCATGAAAGGCTTAAAGAATAAAAATAATTTGAAAATCTTTAAGAATCCATCCCAGCACTCAAAACCTTTTAAATTTGAAATGAACTATGATGTGTAAGGATTACTTCTTTTGCAGTCAATGAGTGACTCCTTGCGCTAACATCTTTGGTGTCGTTGGCAGGGAGGTGAATTGAAGTTTATCCCTGGGTGAATGACAAATTTATAATTCTTGTTCTAAGGTGTACAGTTCCAACGATCTTTTTAGACTGCTTTACACCTGGAGACACCATTTTTTGAAGTAGTGGCTCCAATAAGGGCTAGAACCAGGGCTAACCCATATTCCCCTTTGATAATTCCAGTCCCTGACCCTAAAAAGCTAATCAAGAAAAGGAGTAAATGAAATTTTGTTGCCTATCATATTTTTTCTCAAAGGTTGTCCCTAAAGATGTCCTGCAAACTTTGTCCTCTAATTTTGTAGAAAATCTTGTACCTCCCTTGTTTTCTAGCCTACAAACAGTCTCTACATCAAAAGTTGGTGCTCATCATCTATTGTTCACAATCCACCAATTGGTGTTCCACAAATCCAAACAACTCATACCATGGCAGGTCCAAACCCACCTCCTAACTGAATGGATACAATTTTTGCTACCAGGTATGCCCCTTTGGTTTTACCTCAACCTATGAATTCATTACCTACAGGAGATTATCTCAAATACATACGTAATTTTAGTGGTGAGGGAGAGTTAACAGTTGAAGAACACCATGCTGATTTTTATGCCTATGCTGACAATTTAAATATTGAGCATGAATATGTTTGGATGAGTGTTTTTGTTCAGAGCCTTGAGGGTGATTTTTGGAAATGGTTCAGATATTTGACAACTGGTAGCATCACTGGAATTGAAACCCTAGATGATACATTTTTAAGGAAATGGGGTGACTAGAAATATTTTCTATATTATATCACTGAATTTGGTGCAATAAAAAGAAAAGAAGGAGAATCATTTTCTTATTTTTCTAAGAGATTCAATAATATGTAATGAAAAATACCTATTGAGTTCAAAACTATTGAAGCTATAGCCAAAATCACTTATGCTCGTGCCTTTGATCTTGATTTTCGTTTATTATTGGGAGAAAGAAGATATGAAACACTAACACAAATGAAGGACAATGTAGTAGAGGTAGAATACAATGTATTAGTAGTTGATAGACTCAGAGGAGGGATTGATAGAGAAAAAGTGAAACAGAAAACTAAAGTTTCATCCTCAGGAACTTCTGACATAGATCCTAAGCTAGATGAGTTGAATAAGATGGTCATGTCATTAACCATTGAGATGTCAAATCTCAAGATGGAAGCGAGACTAGCTAATACTAGAAATGTTTTATTTGATCAGCCTAATAGGCAACAGTTTAGAAGACCTAATACTCCTCAAATTTTGTAGCGATAAAGAAGAGATGTTGATGATCAGAAAGTACAACCCCCTTGGAAAAATGTTATATTTAAAGATGAAGAGGAAGCTGGAAGGTTGGAGAAAGGTTTTGTTATAAATTGTTTGAGAGATAAAGAAGGGTTGATTCATCTAACACAAGCAGAGTATGAAAAATTCATGTCGTATACTCAGAATAATGAAGTGAGTTCTGATCATTCCATGATTCCAGTTGATCATCAAAGTAGATACAATCTAAGATCAAAGAAGATTTATGATAATTCAAAGCATGTTGCACAGCCAAAGAAGAATAAGGATGTAGTTAAAATTCCAACAAAAAAGCAAGTAGCTGAACCAAGCAGACTGGAAATTCTAGTAGCATTTAACCCTCCTTCACTTAAGGTAAAATTTCTCACAAGTTTCCCCATGTTTTCAATTTTGAGAATGAGATAAAAAATATAAGATTCATGTTCCTCTTGTAGAACTCATGAAGAATGATTATTTCAAAAAGAATTTTTTGAAAGCTCTTCAGCCTCCATCTACCAAAGTAGCCTATAATTTTTTTAACCTTCAAGATGACAAGCCCACTATTATTTTAGGTCCATTGGTAGAATACAAAGATGACTCTACCCCTCCCTTCTATCTATATTTGAATATTCAGGATAAGATCCTGCATAATTTCTTAATGGATTCTAGAGCCTCACATAATTTAATGCCCAAGGTAGTCATGGATGAACTAGGTCTTGAAGTAATTGGAGAATACCAAGATATCTACTCTTTTGACTTCTAGAAAGTACAATGCCTTGGTGTCATCAAAGGCCTTGGAGTACACCTATTTCAGTTACCCATGAGAGCGATGGTGATGGATATTGTTGTAGCTAACATTCCTCCTAGATTTGGCATGTTACTTTCAAGGTCATGGATTAGAATTTTGGGAGGAACTTTGCAAATGGATTTCACTTATGCTATTGTCCCTATTTTTGGAAGAGAACAAAGAAGAATTTATAGAGAAGCTCAGATGGCATATATCATTAGTGACAGCAAAGACACCACTAATCATCGAATTTATGTTATAATAACTGATGTGGGTTCAAGCATTTTATATATGGATAATTCTACCCTACCTGTAGAAAATTTTCAGATTTTGAAGCTTGCTAAAAAATAGATCAGTCATGAGGGTTCTAAGTTGTGGAAAATTTATTTTGATGGCTCATGTTCTAAAGAAGGAGCTGGTGGAGGAATATTTATCATTTCCCCTTTGAAAGAGATCTCCACTTTTTCTTTCAAACTTGAATATGAAGAAACTAACAATGTGGTTGAATATAAAGCTCTGTTGATTGGTTTAAAGACAACAAAATACATGAATATTTTAGAAATTTCTATTTTTGGAGATGGTGAACTTATTATTCAGCAAATCAGAATTGTTTATCAAACTAATCATCCCATAATCAGAGATTACTGGAATCTAGTATGGAGCATTATAGAAAACTCATTCCCGGCCTTTAACATTTCTTTTGTTCCAAGAGAAAGTAATATTTTGGTTGATTCACTTTCTATTTCAACAAGCTCATTCAAGGTTCCAATTCCTATAAAGCAGAAATATGAAATGGAAGTTAGGTTCAGACCTAGAATTCCTAATAATGTCAAACATTGGAAAGTTTTTGAGGATGATCGGGAGATTAGAAGATTCATTGAAGCTGCTGAAGGATTTGTTGTCCTAAACATTGATCAGAATTAAGATCTCATGAAGAATGATGTTGATTATCAAGATATCAAAAATATGAAAAAACATATTGTTGATCAACCTATCATACAAATGCCTACCAATCATATTCCCAAGGGGTTAACCCCACTTGAGAAGCTCTTTGATCACTATGATGTTTTAGTCAAACCACAGTTAATCGAAACAGAAGAAGAATTAGAAGATTCAATTTAGGCATGGAAATAGAACCGATGCATGTTAAGTTGTGAAAATATTTATTAGAAGAAATAAGGCTGAATACCACAAGTTGTTTTGTGAATTTGTTGATTTTCTTGCCTAGAAATATTAGGATATCAAGACATATGACACAACCATCATTGATTATAGGATACCATTGAAGGATGGTACTAAGCCTTTCTGGCAGAAATTAAGAAAAATCAATCCATTATTGTTATTAGTGATGGAGAAGGAAGTGAAGAAACTTTTGGATGCCAAAATCATCATTCCATTGAGATACTCAAATTGAGTTGCTAATCTTGTTACAGTAAGAAAGAAGAGTGGTGAAGTCATATTATGTGTAGATTTCAGGAATATTAACAAATTTTGCAAGAAATATAATTATCCATTCGCAAAGATGGAGCATATTGTTGAAAAGGTAACTGGGGCAGACAAAATTTCCATGTTAGATGGGCTCTCCAGGTACATCCAAGTATCTATTTAGCCAAAATATCGAGAGAAGACAACATTAACCACTCCCTGGGGAATATTCATGTATGCAAAGATGTCATTTAGGCTTATGAAGGTCCGAGCTACCTTTCAGCATGCTATGGACTTTGAATTCATTGGAGAGAAAGACATATTCTTCGTCATCTATTTGAATGATATTTCTGTTTTTTCAGCTTCTAGATCAAGAGCACATTCAACACTTGAGAGAAGTATTTGTTAAATGCAGAAAATATGGTATATCGTTAAATCCATAGAAGCCTCATTTTTCTCTTAAATAAGGTAAGATGTTGGGTCATGTAGTTTCTAAAGATGGAGTGAAAATTGATCGCAAAAGAGTGATTGCAATTCGAGACTTAACACTTCCAAGATCCAAGAAAGAGATTCTATATTTCCTTGGTAAGTTCAATTTTTTAAGAAGGCTCATTCCCAATTTTGCTCAAGTGGTGAAGCATATTACTTGCATGTTGAAGAAGAACAAAGAATTCAAGTGGAAATTTGAAGCCATAGATTCATTTTAGATGATAAGAAAAGCTATCATTGAAGCACCATAGTTGGTAAGTCCTGAATACTCAAAGCCTTTCTTGATCTTCTCATTTTCCTCTCAAGATACTATTGTTGTTGTTTTATTACGAAAAGATGCAGAAAATAAGGAAACCCCCATACAATTTTTCAGCAGAGCTCTTAAAGATGAAGAATTGAAGTATGAAATGTTGGAAAAGCATGCCTACACATTAGTGAAAGCTGTGAAGGCTTTTAGAGTTTATATTATTCATGCTCAAATTATTGCCTATGTACCTTCATCTATTGTTAGAGAGATATTAGTTCAGCTTGATATTGATGGAAAAATAAGTAAGTGGGTGACTAAAGTTCTTAAGTTTGAGTTAGAGATAAAGCCTACTAAACTAATCAAAGGTCAAGGGTTAGCCAAACTACTAGCTGAAGATAATTGTAGAGTTTTGGGCTTGAATTTCATGGAAGACAACCTAGAAGGACAAATTTAAAAACCTATTGATAGCATGGCAGTGGATGTAAATATTTCTGAGTGCAGCTGGTATAAGGATATCATTTATTTTTTGCAGCATTTTAAACCTCCTCCAAATTTTGACAAAAGTAAAGTGAGATATTTGAAGCTGAACACTGTTAAATTTTGCATCAAGGATAATTGTTTATATTGGAAATATCTTACAATATTTTTTTTGAGATTATGACCAAGATGAGTCCAAGAAAGTTATGTTTAATATGCATATTAGTGTGTGTGGAATTCATCACTATTGAAGAACTACTACATACAAAATAGTGAGAGCTGGCTATTTTTGGCCTAGCTTATTTTCTGATGTATGTGTTGAGGTGAGGGCATGTGAAAAATGATATAAGTTCACTGGTAAGAAACATTTGAAGTCTTTTCCTCTCAATCTCATAGTTTTTTCTGCACCTTTCCAGCAATGGTGCTTAGATTTCATTGGAGAAAATGATCCACCTTCAAGTGGGCAACGTCGTTTGATTCTTGTTGCAGCTAATTACTTTGCCAAATGTTGAAGCAATACATACCAAGAGTTCTACTCATAAAGTCATCATTAATTTTCTAGAGGGAATAATAACCAGATTTGGATTTCCATCAAGTTTAGTATCAGATAATGCAGCTGCTTTCAAAGCTACACCATTGGTAAATTTTTGTGAAGATTATGGTATTCAACTTACTCACTCTACAACTTATTATCCACAAGGGAATGGTTTAGCTAAATCATCTACCAAATTTTTGGTAAGAATCATCACCAAGATATTGGAGGAAAACAAGAAATATTAGGATTCAAAGCTGAAATTTTCTTTATGGGCTGACAGGCTGACCATAAAAAAATCTATTAATACATCACCTTTTCAAATGGAACTAGTGTTTTTTTTCTAGTCAAATTAGACATTCCTTTAGCTAAATCTCTGTAATATCATGAATTTGAGCTAAATGACATGACCAGAAGAATTTATCAGATCATAGAAGTGTAGCAAAAACGAGAACATCAATATGATTTGATAAGAAAATATCAGGAAGTTGTAAAGCAAGTTTTTGATAGAGGAACTAAAAAATAAGATTTTCATATTGGAGATCTGGTGTTGAAATGGGATGCACAACATCAAGACCTTGGTAAAATTCGAAATTCAATGCTTTATGGCTTGGTCCTTTCAGAATCTCGAAAATTTTGCAGAACAATACTTTTGAGTTGCAACATCTTGATGGGACATAACTGTTTGGAGGCCCATTTAATGGGCGCTTTCTGGAAAAAATATTTTACTAAGGCTATTGGTGGCCTAAATTCACTGTAAATACCTGTGTGTTTCATAATAATACTCCATAGCCCAATGACAAGGCACTGAAACTGCAAAAAATTCTTAGAGCCTCGCACAGAGAGCTCTATCCCTTGTGGAGCCAAAGTTGGCACAATTCTATGCTAAGTCATGAGTCTATTTTGAATTTTTTTGTTTCTAGGATATAACTTTGTAAATTTGAAAAAAAAATAGAACGCTACCAAAATTTCTAGTAGTGCCTATTTTAGCCCTTTTCGAATAGTTTGTTTTAATTATGTTTTATGTTTACTTTTCCTTAACTCAATGCGATTGGAAATTCTAGTAACTTCCCCTATTTTTAAAAAAATAAAAAAGCGCATCCGCTTTTGTGTTAAGCCACACATTCCTGTTATCAACTACATTTTAAAACCTTGTATCATGAGTTAGGTCACATGATAGGAAAGGTTTACGTTGAGTGATATTAAATTATAGTCATGGTTATACGTGGAGCATGCTAGGTGTTAACCGAGACATGTCAAAGTATGTGTTCTGTGTTAAGATAGATCATGGTTTTGTAGTTTTAAAACGATAATCGTTTGGTTTGATCATGCATGAACGTTCTCGAAATCCGAAAATTTAGGCATGTAATAAAGATACATTGGAGGTGACTTCCAACTCCAGCTCCACTCATCTCCAGCCAACTGTAGCATATCATCTGAAACTCCACAAAAAACTGAAGTTCATCATGACTACCATAGGGTGTATGCTATGGTTTAAGATATCATTATGAAAAATTTCATTCATGGGAAGGTGAACCAATGTAAATGATTTAAAGCACCGAAAAGAAAGGAAGGCCATTAGTTTTGAGTTTAACTTTTGGTGAACGAGATATTCCAGTGAGAAGATTGGAAAAGGAGATTTAGAGTTCAAACAAATCTCATTGAAGACATAGAAACACCTGTTAGGTGAGCTCGTCTAGTCCTAGCACCTATTGGATTTCAGAAAACAACCTTCTTTATTACTGAAGATGACTAAAAAAGGAGGAAAGATAAAATGAATTAAACCCCAAGGAGATGATCTAGTTGATGCTAATCTGAATGTGAGAATGATTTTTGTTCAAGCAGGGTGGTATCCATTGTGTTCAAGATTCAGAAGCTCTCATTTAGGAGTAGCTTAGGAATGTTCACACTCTTTCAATGGACAGAAAGCAACTATCTATGGTCTCAGATTGCAGGTATAAACAAAGTTTCTAAAGCTTTCAAACTTCCATAGGAAGGAGAAAAATGGTTTAAAGGGAAATTCATCACTGCAGGAGACCTCAACAGTTTCATTAAAGATGGAAACAAAGACCCCAACTAGGCTAAAGGAATTCCTAGAAGTTACCTCAAGAATGAATGGGCTGAGACTATCAAGCTCATCAAAATTTATCTCACTTGTGGGAGGAGGTATATTGTGGTTTTTCTTTATTGTATGAGATATTTGTTTCATATTGCAGGTATGAAGACCCTCAACTTACCATTCTTTCTATTGAAGAGCTTGACAAAGATGTCAGCTAGGATTTAAACACACACAACTATATCAGAATACAACCTATATCATCAAGCTCTTATCAAAGTGTTATTTGAGGAAAAAATTAGAAAAATAAACCAATCATGGGACCATTTTATTTTTTACAAGGCAAGCCAACGTACACCTACAACAAATATTCTAGCTCAACTATCTCCAACTTCATAGCAACATCCTCATCTTGCTAAGATAACTAAGAGAATTTCTGATAAGGAGAACCTCCATAAGAAGGCTAAAGGAATAAAAGAAAAGACTCCTTCAATAAAGGTTGAGAAGAACTTGGAGAAAGGAGAAGGCTCATTAAACAATAAACCTAAATCCATGAACATGGTTCCTCCCATTCCTCGTTTTCCCAAATTTATACTAGAGCTCAGAGAGAAAGGTATCCAACTATAGGAAAATCCAAAGCACATGTGCTACCAGAAGTTTCAGAAGCAGAAATTCAGCAAAATATTCAGAGGGAATAGCAACCCACTAATTCTGATGAGGAGCTCCTAAAATATGCAGGGTATAATGTTAGCAACAAGAGAAAGAAAAAGGATGCAAAACTTGTTGCTGGTAGCAGAAAAAGACACACCAGAGACATCAACAAGTTTAGGCTCAAATATAAGGCCCTGCATAATCCAACTTAGTTGACAGAGGTGATAGATGTAGAAAGGAAACCGGAAGGTTTATAGTCTTTAACTCCCTCAATTGTAGAGACAAATGAGTCCAAGAAGAAAGATAAAGGTAAAGCCCCTTCAGACTAGCAAATAGAATCCTCAAAAAGAAGAAAAAATCATAAGGGTTCAAAAGAGAAAAAGAAAATTTCTAGGGAAACAACCACCAAGACCACAAGATCAATATTAGCCATTGACAAAAAATTAGACTTAGACAAGCTTGCAGAAGTTGTAGCCCATATGGAAGAAAGGTAAAAGGGGTTTTCCTAATAAAATACATTTTTTCTTACTAAGTACATTTTTTAACAACAACTCAAGTATGCACATATTTTCAAGTATTTGATGTGCATTTTTTAAAAAGAAATAGAGCACTACTGGAAATTCTAGTAGCATTACAGTTTTTGCAAAGTTACAAGTTTTTATGAGAAATTTGGGTAGTGGCTGCTTTAAATGATTTTTGACATCTATTAGAAGAGTTTCTAAGAAATTGCGGGAAATATAAGGACTCATAACTATATGGATATAACAAGTGATGGTTGATAAGTGGTTATGAGATTTTTGAAGGTCACATTTAATGAAGAAACATGGTTATTAAAGAACCAAAGTCACGAGGAGACAAATAAGTAGAAAAAGGGGCATCATGTCAGCACACTCAGTAGTACAATCCTACAACACCTATGTAACGTGAAGAAGAGTGGTTCCTTATTTTTAGGAGAGATGGAGGTGGTGCCTCTCGCTATATATATATCATTTGTAAATACCATTTCAGGGTTGGATGTTGGTCTACCTGAAGACTTAATATAATAAATAAAACTCCTTTTTTCACTTCATGATGGAGAATTTTTTGATTCAAGGAATATCTAATCTATGGAGAGTATTTCTCATTGTTTTATTCTCTTAATTTATGAGTTGCAACAGCTAGTAAGGTGTGAGTAAGAAAATTGTTAGAGGATCTAATAGTAAATTATCTACTATTTAGTTTCCTACAAATCATGTATATGTTGTGTAGAACATATTGGTGAAGGTTTCATGAAATATTTATGAAATACTTTATGCATGTAATCTACTTTCCAAATGTTGTTCCCTTTAAATAAAACAGAGTTTGTCTAAAGAGCCACTATTGTAGTTGTGTGACTAATTTAGGATATGCATATGTCTTAGAGTATGTACCAACTATCTATCACCTTTCATTTGTTACAATCTTCTCCATATACTACCAGTTTACCCATACAATTTATTCTTGCCACAGTTTGCCAAATGCATGAATGTCTTAAAGAATAAAAATCATTTCAAACTCTTTAAGAAGCCATCCCACCACCCAAAATATTTTAAATTTTAAATGAACTATGATGTGTAAGGCTTACTTATTTTGTAGTGAAGGAGTGACTCCTTGCGCTAACAAAGACCAATTTTGGAAGCTTCATCCAAAGATGAGGCCTAAGAAATTCAAAAAAATGAAGAAAAAAATAGTTGCAACCACTCAATAGGATTTAGGATCCAAATCGGGTGATGAAACTAAAATTACAACCATGGGTAGGAAAGGAAAAAAATCCATTACTAGCACTAGTTCATCAAATTATCATGCTAGTACTCCAAATGAAGAAACAAGGCTTGAATTATTTCATGTGAGGGTTATTTCAAAACATTCAAAAATCGACACACTATTTGATAGTGGGTCTGAAGCCAATTTTATATCTAAAGAATTATTCAAGAAACTTAATCTTGAAGCCATTCCTCATCACAAACCATATCCATTGGGATGGATATGCAAGAACACAAATTTACAAGTTACAATAAAGTATACTCTTCGGTTTGCAATCACAACAAAATTCATCAACGAAGTTGAATTAGATGTTGTAACTTGTACCCTTTGATATTTTAGGAGTTGTTTTAGATATTCCTTACCTCTACGATGAAAAATCCATCTTCTATCACCATAAAAACAAGTACCATTTGTTCAAAATTGGTGTGGAGTATATTTTGAGAGCTCATCACAAGAAACTAAATATTTCACTAGTTAATGGAGGGAAAATGAAAATACTAGTGAATTCAAGCAAGAATTTTGTGCTCCTTATGCTTAAACCAAATAATGATGTTGATTATGTAGCATTTCAAGGTTGTGAGCCAAAGTTGAAATCTAATTTTATTGAAGTGGTTAATCAAAATAATGAGATATTCCAAGAGACAAAGTGGTTACCACCGAATAGGGGAATCCAACATGAAATACAGTTGCAACAAGATTTTCCTCTTCCTAACATTGGCATGTATAGGATGTCATTGATGGAGAGTTTTGAAATTAAAAATCAAATTCAAGAGTTGTTGGACAAAGGGATCATCCGACTAAGCACTTCGCTCGGCGGGTCACCTATTGTGCTGGTGCCAAGGAAGGATGGAACCTGGTGCATGTGTGTGGATTTCTGTCCATTGAACAAAACAATGATAAAGAACCATTATCCACCTCCAAGATTAGATGATTTAATTTATCAATTGAAAGATGCAAAGTATTTTACTAAGTTGGACTTAAGGAGTGGCTACCATCAAATTAGAATTTTTGAAGGTGACTTTTGGAAGACAACATTAAAAACAAAGCAAGGTTTGTTTGAATGGCTTGTTATGCCTCTTGGTTTATCTAATTCTCCTACTACCTTCATGTGTGTGATGAATGATGTGTTGAGTCCATTTCTTGATGATTTTTTCTTCGTCTACTTAGATGATATCTTAATTTTCAGTAAATCACTCGATGAACATGTCATCTTTGTGAGTTTGGTAAAATTTATTTGCTGTACTTGGGGCATATTTTTGGAGGAGGAAAGCTAAAATTATTTGAACCCCAAGGTGTTGATCTACTTGATGTGAGAAGGATTTTTGTTCAAGCAGGGTGGTATCCATTGTGTTCAAGATTGAGAAGCTCTCATTTAGGAGTAGCTTAGGAATTTGCACACTCTTCCAATGGAAAGGATGAAACTATCTATGGTCTCATATTCCAGGTATCAGCATAGTTGTTTAAGCTTTCAACCTTCCATAGGAAGAAGAAAAATGGTTCAAAGGCCAAGTCATAATTGGAGGAGATCTCAAAATTTTCATTAAAGATGGACATAAAGACCCCAACTAGGCTGAAGGAATTCTTAGTAGTTACCTCAAGAATGAATAGGATGAGACTGTTAAGCTCATCAAAATTTATCTCACCTGTGAGAGGAGGTATACTATGGTTTTTCTTTATCATATGAGATTTTTGTTTCATATTGCAGGTATAAAGACCCACAACTTACCATTCTTTCTATTGAAGAGCTTGAAAAAGATGTCAACTAGGATTCAAACACACAGCTGCATTAGAATACAGCCTATATCATCAATCTCTTATCAAATTGTTGGTTGAGGAAGAACTCAGGAAAAGAAACCAATCACAGGACCATTTTTTGTTTTACAGGGCTAGCCAACCTGCACCTACACCAGATGTTCCAGCTCAACTATATCCAACCTCATGGAAAAATTCTCAGCCTACTTAGTAAGAGAATGAAGAGAATGGTTAAGAAGGAGAATCTCCATAAAAAGGATAAAGGCAGAAAAGAAAATAATCCTTCAATAAATTTTTAGAAGAAGTTGGAGAAAGGAGAAGGCTCATCAACCAATAATCCTAAACCCATGAAGATGGTGCCTCCCATTCCTCCTTTTCCCAAAGTTTATACCAAAGCTTAGAGAGAAAGGTCGCTAACTGTAGAAAAATCGAAAGCACAGGTGCTACCAGAAGTTTCGGAAGTAGACATTCATCAAAATATTCAAAAGGAATATCCACCCACTAAGTCTGATGAGGAGCTCCTAAAATATGCAAGGTATGATGTTAGCAGCAAGAGCAATAAAAATAATGCAAAACCTGTTACTAGAAGCAGAAAAAGACACACCAAAGACATCAACAATTTTAGGCTCAAATCTAAGGCCCTGCATAAGCCAAGTTTGCTGACAGAGGTCACAGATGTAGAAGGACAATCTGAAGTGTTACAGACTGTAACTCCCTCAATTGTAGAGACTAATGAGTCCAAGAAGAAAGATAAAGGAAAATCCACTTCAAACCAATAATCATAATCCTTAAAAAGAAGAAAAATTTAGAAGGGTTCAAAAGAGAAAAAGACAATTGCTAGAGAAACATCCATGAGGACCACAAGATCAATATCAGTTGTTGACAAAAAAATAGACTCAGAAAAGCTTGCAAAATTTGTAGCCCATATGGAAGAAAGGTAAAAGGGGTTTTCCTAATAAAATAACTTTTTTCTTACTAAGTACATTTCTGAATAGCAACTCAAGTTTCAGATTATATAAGTTTACTTTGGGTTTTCATGTACTTTTTGTGCATTTTTAAAAATTAAATAAAGTTCTACCGAAAATTCCTGTAGCATTACATTTTTTGCACAGTTACAGGCTTTTACCATAATTTCTGGTAGCGCTTGTTTTATATGATTTTTCACAACTATCAACAGATTTTTTGAGCAAGTTGAGAAAATATAAGGACGCATAATGTTATGGATATTACAAGTGATGATTGATAAGTGGTTATGAGGTTGTTGAAGGTAACATTTA
The DNA here is from genome assembly GCA_034641835.2 of Pinus albicaulis. Taxonomy (NCBI): domain Eukaryota; kingdom Viridiplantae; phylum Streptophyta; class Pinopsida; order Pinales; family Pinaceae; genus Pinus; species Pinus albicaulis. Next base: position 314,032,540 of record CM076583.1, on the reverse strand, counting down.
ATGAAGACACGTGGTTATTAAAGAACCAAAGTCACGAGGAGACAAATCAACATAAAAAGGGGCATCATGTTAGCACACTTAGCAGTACGGTCCAAAATGTCTTCTCTTCTCTCATCTACATCTGTCATGTTAGTTAGTTTTCGATGGGATATATCTTTAATGTCCAATACCACCTATGTAATGTGAGGAAGAGTGGTTCCTTCTTTTTAGGAGAGATGGAGTTGGTGCCTCTATATATATATATATATATATATCATTTTTAAATACCATTTCAGGGTTGGATGTTGGTCTACCTAAAGAATTAATATAATATAGAAAACTCCTCTTTGCGCTTCATGTTGGAGGATCTTTGTGATTCAAGGACTATCTAATGTATGGTGTCTATTTATCATTATTTTATTCTTTTGATTTATGAGTTGCAACAGCTAGTAAGGTGTGAGTAAGAAAACTGTTAGAGGATCTAATAGTAAATGATTTTCTATTTGGTTTCATGTAAATCATATATATGTTGTGTAGAACATGTTAGTGAAGGTTTCATGAAATATTTATGAAATAATTTATGCATGTACTCTACTTTCTAAATGTTGTTCCCTTTACATAAAGCAGACTTTATGTAAAGAGCCACTATTGTAGTTGTATTACTAATTTAGGATATGACTATGTCTTAGAGTAAGTACCAACTATCTATCACCTTTGATTTGTTACAATTTGCTCCCTATACTACCAATTTACCCATACAATTTATACTTGCCACAGCTTGCCAAATGCATGAATGGATTAAAGAATAAAAATCATTTGAAACTCTTTAAGAATCCATCCCACCACTCTAAACCTTTTAAATTTTAAATGAACTATGATGTGTAAGTATTACTTCTTTTGCATTCAAGGAGTGGCTCCTTGGGCTAACAACAACCACTGTTGGAAGCTTCATCTAGAGATGGGGCCCAACAAATTTAAAAAAAAACGGAAGAAAAAAATAGTTGCAACCACTCAATAGGATTTGGGATGTGACTTGGGTGATGAAACTAAAATGACAACCATGGGTATGAAAGGAAAAAAATCCATTTCTAGCACTAGTTCATCAAATTATCACACTAGTACTCCAAATGAAGAAACAAGGATTGAATTATTTCATGTGAGGGTTATTTCAAAACATTAAAAAATCGACACACTATTTGATAGTGGGTCTGCAGCCAATTTTGTATCTAAAGACTTAGTCAAGAAACATAATCTTGAAACGAATCCTCATCACAAACCATATCCATTGGGATGTATATGCAAGAACACAAATTTACAAGTTACAAGAAAGTGTATTCTTCAGTTTGCAATCACAAAAAACTTCATTGACAAAGTTGAATTAGATGTTGTAACTTGTACCGCTTGATGTTTTAGGAATTTTTTTGGGTAGTCCTTACCTCTATGATACAAAAGCCATCTTCTATCGCCATAAAAAAAGTACCACTTTTTCAAAAATGGTCTGGAGTATATGGTGAGAGCTCATCACAAGAAACTAAATCTTTCACTATTTAATGTAGGGAAAATGAAACGACGAGTGAATTCAAGAAATAATCTTGTGCTTCTTATGTTTAAACCAAAGAATGATGTTGATTTTGAATAATTTCAAGGTTTTGATCCAAATTTGAAATCTGATTTGATTGAAGTGGATAATCAAAATAATGAGATGTTCCAGGAGCCAAAGTGATTACCTCCAAAGAGGGGGATCGAACATGAAATACAGTTGCACTAAGATTGTCTTTTTCCTAACATTGGCATGTATAGGGTGTCGTTGATGGAAAATGCTGAAATTAAAAGGAAAATTCAAGAGTTTTTGGACAAAGGGATCATACGACTAAGAACTTCACCATGCAGGTCACCTATTGCGTTGGTGCCAAAGAAGGATGGGACATGGCGCATGTGTGTGGATTTCCATGCATTGAATTTTTTTTGATAAAGAGCCATTATCCACCTCCTAGAATAGATGATTTACTTTATCAATTGAAAGCTGAAAATTATTTTACTAAGTTAGACTTAAGGAGTGGCTACCATCAAATTAGAATTGTTGAAGGTGACATTTGGAAGACAACATTCAAAACAAAGCAAGGTTTGTTTGAATGGCTTGTTATGCCTCTTGGTTTATGTAATGATCCTACTAGCTTCATGTGTGTGATGAACGATGTGTTGAGGCCATTTCTTGATGAGTTTGCAATGTCTACTTAGATGATATCTTAATTTTCAGTAAATCACTTGATGAACATGTCATCCATGTAAGAAAAGTACTTGATGTATTAAGGAAAGAATAGTTGTTTTTGAATATGTCAAAATGTGAGTTTGGTAAAAATTCTTTGGTGTACTTGGGGAATATTTTTGGAGGAATTGAGTTGAGGATAGACCCCTCTAAGGTTGAGTTCAATGTGAATTTGCGAACGTCTAAGACAACCACTTGGGTAAGAATATTTTTGGGAGAAACCCAATATTGGATGAAATTTATTGCTAACTTCTCTTTTATCGCAGCTCCTTTACATGAATTAACTAGTGTGAAAAAGGTCTTCCAGGGGGAGGCAAGCAACAAAAAATATTAGATTCTTTGAAAGAGAATATCAGTTCATCCTGAGTACTTGCACTACCAGACTTGAGACAATCCTTTGCGATTCAAATTGATGCAAGCGACTATGCCATGGGTGCAGTCCTTCTACAACATGGTAAGCCAATTTTATTTAATTCAAAAACTTTTAATGGTGTAGTGATTAACTATCCTAATTATCACGCAGAGATTTATGTGTTGGTTCAAAGTGTAAAAAAGTGGACACACTACCTAATGGGAAAGGAAAATATCATACACACCGATATCCAACCATTGCAATACCTGCAATTTCAAACTAAGTTGCAACAGTCAAGGCACATTCGATGGATGGGTTTCCTACAACAATTCCACTTGGTCACCAGGCATAATAATGGTATATACAAAAAGGTCGATGATACACTTTCTAGGGCTATTGTTAGTGCACCTACTTTAATCAATCATAATTATGTTTTGCATGAAAGTATGTTGAGTAATATGCCTTTGATAATGATTTTCAAGATGTTTATGCAAACTTGAATCAAGGAAACCATGTAGAGGAATTGGATTACCATGAACATAATAATGTGTTGTATCATTTGGACAATCTTTGTATTCCATAGGGGGAGAGAGTGAATGTCATAAGGGAAGCACGCACTTCTATTATTGCTAGACATTTCGATGTAAGAAAAACAATGGCACATCTTTATAGGTATTGTTATTAGCCTCGTATGCTTGAAATTTTTTCACGTTTCATTAAATGTTGTTCATTATGTGAAGTTAGTAAGCATAGCAATAGGAAGCTAGGATTGTACACACCACTTCATGTACCTTCACGTCCATGGGAGAATGTTTCCATGGATTTTGTAGTAGCTCTTCCATTGTCAAACAGAGGTCATGATTATTATATGTAGTTGTGGATAGGTTCAGGAATATGTGTATATTAATGCCATCTAAAAATCAAATCACAATTGAACAAAAACATCAGTTATTCTTTCAGCATGTTTGGGTTCATTTTAGTTTTCCCACATCCATTGTTAGATAAATTGTGGTTCTGCAGTTTGAATGCGATGACTATTTGGTTTGATCATGCATGAACGCTACTGGAAATTTAGGCCTGTAATAAAGATACATTGGAGGTGACTACCAGCTCTAGCTATGCTCATCTCTAGCCACCTGTAGCATATCATCTAAAACTCTGCAGCCAACTGAGGTTCATCATGAATACTACAGGGTGTATGCTATAGTCTAAGATACTTACCATTATGAAAAATCTCATGCACGGGAAGGTGAACCAACGTATATTTTTTAAACCACCAAAAACAAAGGAAGACCATTAGTTTTTAGTTTAACTGTTGGTGAACGAGATATTACAGTGAGGAGCTTGAGAAAAAAGACTTAGAGTTCAGAAAGATCTCATTGAAGACACAGAAACATCTATTAGGTTAGCTTCTCTAGTCTTGACACCTATCAGATTTCAGTAGACAACCTTATTTATTACTGAACATGACTAAGGAAGGAGGAAAGCTAAAATGAATTGAACCCCAAGGAGTTAATCTAGTTGATGCTAATCCAAATGTGAGAAGAAAATTTGTTCAAGTAGGGTGGTATCCATTGTGTTAAAGATTGGGAAGCTCTCATTTAGGAGTAGCTCAGGATTTTGCACACTCTTTCAATGGATAGGAAGCAACTATATATGGTCTCAGATTGCAGGTGTCAGCATAGTTGTTGAAGCTTTCAACCTTCCACAGGAAGGAGAAAAATGGTTTAAAGGCCAAGTCATAATTGGAGGAGTCCTCAAAATTTTCATTAAATATGGAAATAAAGACCCCAACTAGGCTAAAGGAATTCCCAGTAGTTACCTCAAGAATGAATGGGATGAGACTATCAAGCTCATCAAAACTTATCTCACCTATGAGAGGAGGTATATTGTGGTTTTTCTTTATCATATGAGATTTTTGTTTCATATTGTAGGTACGAAGACCCTCAACTTACCATTCTTTCTACTGAAGAGCTTGAAAAATATGTCAACTAGGATTCAAACACACACAACTGCATTAGAATACAACCTATATCATCAAGCTCTTATGAAAGTGTTGGTTGAGGAAGAACTTGGGAAAAGAAACCAATCATGGGACAATTTTCCATTTTATAGAGAAGGCCAACCAGCACCTACACTAGATTTTCCAACTCAACTATCTCTAGCTTCACAGGAACATCCTTAGCCTGCTAAGAGAACGAAGAGAATGGATAAGAAGGAGAACCTCCATAAAAAGGATAAAAGGCAGAAAAGAAAATACTCCTTCAATAAAGGTTTAGAAGAATTTGGAGAAAGGAGAAGGCTCTTCAACTAATAATCCTAAATCCATGAAGATGGTGCCTCTCATTCCTCCTTTTCCCAAAGTTTATACCAAAGCTTGGAGAGAAAGGTCTCCAACTGCAGAAGAATCCAAAGTACAGGTGCTACCAGAAGTTTCAGAAGTAGACATTCATCATACTATTCAAAAGGAATATCAACCCACTAAGTCTGATGAGGAGCTCCTAAAATATGTAGGGTATGATGTTAGCAGTAAGAGAAATAAAAAGGATGCAAAACCTGTTGCTGGTAGTAGAAAAAGGCACACCAAAGACATCAACAAGTTTAGGCTCAAATCTAAGGCCCTGCATAATCCAAGTTTTCTGACAGAGGTCACAAATGTAGAAGGAAAATCTGAATTGTTACAGACTGTAACTCCATCAATTGCAGAGACTAATGACTCCAAGAAGAAAGATAAAGGCAAAGCCACTTCAAACCAGTAAACATAATCCTCAAAAAGAAGAAAAATTCAAAAGGGTTCAAAAGAGAAAAAGACAATTTCTAGAGAAACATCCACCAGGACCATAAGATCAATTTCAGCTGTTGACAAAAAATTAGACTTAGAAAATCTTGTAGAAGTTGTAGCCCATATGGAAGAAAGGTAAAAGGGGTTTTCCTAGTAAAATACCTTTTTTCTTACTAAGTACATTTTTTAACAACACATTAGTTTCAGATTATATAAGCTTGCACATGTTTTTCAAGTATTTGTTGTGCATTTTTGAAAAATAAATAAAGTGCTACCAGAAATTCCCGTAGCATTACTTTTTTTGCACAGTTACAGGCTTTTACCAGAATTTTCAGCAGTGCCTATTTTAAATGATTTTTGATAGCTATCAGTAGTGTTTCTGAGCAAGTTGAGGAAATATAAGGACTCATAATGATATTGATATTACAAGTGATGATTGATAAGTGGTTATGAGGTTGTTGAAGGTCACATTTAATGAAGACATGAGGTTATTAAAGAACCAAACTCACGAGGAGGCAAATCAACAGAAAAAAGGGCATCATGTTAGCACACTGAGCAGGACAGTCCAAAATATCTTCTCTTCTCTCAACTACATCTGTCCTGTTAGTTATTTTTCGATGGGATATATCTTTAATGTCCAATAACACCTATGTAATGTGAGGAAGAGTGGTTCCTTCTTTTTAGGAGAGATGGAGTTGGTCTCTCTCTATATATATATATCATTTTTAAATACCATTTCAGGGTTGGATGTTGGTCTACCTAGAGAATTAATATAATAAAGAAAACTACTGTTCACACTTCATGCTGGAGGATTTTTTTGATTCAAGGACTATCTAATGTATGGTGTGTATTTCTCATTATTTTATTCTTCTGATTTATGAGTTGCAAAAACTAGTAAGGTGTGAGTAAGAAAAATGTTATAGGATATAAAAGTAAATGATTTTCTATTTAGTTTCATGCAAATAATATATATGTTGTGTAGAACATGCTATTGAAGGTTTCATGAAATACTTTATGCATGTACTCTACTTTCTAAATGTTGTTCCCTTTACATAAAGGAGAGTTTGTGTAAAGAGCCACTATTGTAGTTGTGTTACTGATTTAGGATATGAATATGTCATAGAGTAAGTACCAACTATCTATCACCTTTCCTTTATTACAATTTTCTCCCTATACTACCAATTTACACATACAATTTATACTTGCCATAGCTTGCCAAATGCATGAAAGGCTTAAAGAATAAAAATCATTTGAAAATATTTAAGAATCCATCCCAGCACTCAAAACCTTTTAAATTTGAAATGAACTATGATGTGCAAGGATTAATTCTTTTGCATTCAATGAGTGACTCCTTGGGCTAACAACGACCACTATTGGAAGCTTCATCTAGAGATGAGGCCCAAGAAATTTAAAAAAAAAAAACGAAAAAAAAACAGTTGTAACCACTCAACAGGATTTGGGATTTGACACGAGTGATGAAACTAAAATGACAACCATGAGTATGAAAGGAAAAAAATCCATTTCTAGCACTAGTTCATCAAATGATCACACTAGTACTCCAAATGAAGAAACAAAGATTGAATTATTTCATGTGAGGGTTATTTCAAAACATTAAAAAATCGACACACTATTTTATAGTGGGTCTGCAGCCAATTTTATATCGAAAGAATTATTCAAGAAACATAATCTTGAAACCAATACTCATCACAAACCATATCCATTGGGTTGTATATGCAAGAACAAAAAATTTACAAGTTATAAGAAAGTGTATTCTTCGGTTTGCAATCACAACAAACTTCATTAAAAAAGTTGAATTAGATGTTGTAACTTGTACCGCTTCATATTTTAGGAATTATTTTGGGTAGTCCTTACCTCTATGATATAAAATCCATCTTCTATAACCATAAAAAGAAGTACCACTTTTTCAAAAATGGTGTGGAGCATATTGTGAGAGCTCATCACAAGAAACTAAATCTTTCACTAGTCAATGCAGGGAAAATGAAAATACTAGTGAATTCAATCAATAAAGTCTGTGCTTCTTATGATTAAACCAAAGAATGATGTAGATTATGAATAATTTCAAGGTTTTTATCCAAATTTGAAATATTATTGATTGAAGTGGTTAATCAAAATAATGAGATGTTCCAAGATCCAAAGTGGTTACCTCCAAAGAGGGGAATCCAACATGAAATACAGTTGTATCAAGATTGTCTTGTTCCTAACATTGGCATGTATAGGATGTCGGTGATGGACAGTGCTGAAATTAAAAAGAAAATTCAAGATTTTTTGGACAAAGGGATCATCCGGCTAAGAACTTCGCCATGCAGGTCACCTATTTCGTTGGTGCCAAAGAAGGATGGGACATGGCACATGTATGTGGATTTCCATGCATTGAACAAAATTATGATAAAGAATTGCTATCCACCTCCTAGAATAGATGATTTAATTTATCAATTGAAAGATGAAAATTATTTTACTAATTTAGACTTAAGGAGTGGAAAACATCAAATTAGAATTTTTGAAGGTGGCATTTGGAAGACAACATTCAAAACAAAGCAAGGTTTGTTTGAATGGCTTGTTATGCCTCTTGGTTTATGTAATACTCCTACTAGCTTCATGTGTGTGATGAATGATGTGTCAAGGCCATTTCTTTATGAGTTTTCATCGTCTACTTAGATTATATCTTAATTTTCAGTAAATCACTTGATGAACATGTCATCCATGTAAGAAAATTACCTGATGTCTTAAGGAAAGAATAGTTGTTTTTGAATATGTCAAAATGTGAGTTTGGTAAAACTTCTTTGGTGTACTTGGAAAATACTTTTGGAGGAGGTGAGTTGAGGATAGACCCCTCTAAGGTTGAGTTCAATGTGAACTGGCCAATGCCTAAGACAGGCACTGAGATAAGAATTTTCTTGGGACCAACCCAATATGGAGGAAACTTATTTCTAACTTCTCTTTTATCGCAACTCCTTTGCATGCATTGAATAGTGTCAAAAAGGTCTTCCAGTGGGGAGGTAAGAAGCAAAAAACATTTGATGCTTTGAAAGAGAATATCAGTTTAGCCCCAATACTTGCACTACTAGACATGAGATAGTCCTTTAATATTCAAACTGATGCAAGCAACTATGCCATGGGTGAGGTCCTTCAAAAACATGGTAAGCCCATTCCATTTTATTCAGAAACTTTTAATGGTGTAGTGATTATGCGTTGGTTCAAAGAGTGAAAAAGTGGAAACACTACTTGATGGGAAAGGAAACCATCATAGACATCGTTCTCCAACCATTTCAATAATTGCATGTAATATTCCTAAATTAGCATGCAACTAATTGGAATATTAATTTTTCTCTTAACATATAGTTAGATGAATAAATGGGTAGGGATGCCCATAAATATTTCTAGTAGGCATAAAATCCCTCTTAATGTGAAAAGGGATCATATTCATAGCTGGATAAAGCACCCTCGTGTGTGAACAAGGGCTAATGCTTGAAGACAAGGTCAAGTTTGACCAAGTCAATAGAGCTGAAATGGAGGGAGTGAATCATCAATAGAGATACCCCAGTATGAATTTAGATTAGTTTAGATAGTCATATAAAGCTGGATTGAAGACCCTTAGGTGTGAAAAGGGGTTGGAGCAGGTTGAAGAGGTCAACTTTGACCAAATCAAACAACGTTGTTATGGAGGAGTGGCATTAATGATGGGACAATGCAGTTTTGGAGGGAGATTGATTGTGTGATGGTGGAAACCCTAATGAGTGGGACCAAAGGTGAGAAGGCTCACATTGTTTATAAGGAAGAGGATGGAAGCAATATGGGTTTAGCTTATGATTATTATTTTGATATATCTATTTAGACGTCTGCTCTCTTCAGTTGTTTAGCTAAGATTGCTGGTGCTATTTAGCACAAGGTGTTTTCAGTCAGTAATCCCACCTCTTCCCTCAAGTAGCTCTTGGGAGAGTCCTGATCTATAATTCCACATATCTGGCATTCTGGCTAAGCTTCAATCTTCAACTACAGTGCAGTTTCTACATAATATTGTGTTGTGTTGCAGGGTGTTGCAGTGGAGGGTTGATAAACCCACTTTCTGACCTAGTTTTTCATAGGAGGAAGGATTCATTCTCTTGGGAGATTAGTTGGAGGGTTCTTGAGAAAATTTTAGATATTTGGCATCAGACCAACTTATCCCCATCATTTACAGTGTAGTTTCAACTGGGAATTGTGTTATTTTGGAGGGCAGTTTCAGAGGAGTATATATTGGCTCTTTTAGAGTCTTTTACTGTAGGTGAAGGGTTCATCCTTTCATTGGAGGAGACCCTAGAGGAGATCTACATCAGATATATATTATTTCAGCCTTCTATTTTCATGAGCTTTAGTTTGTAGTGACTCTTCAGTCCTAGGGCTGTAGATCACCATTTGTATTTGGGTGTATTTCTAGAAACCCTTCTCGGGTTCTCTTGGATTGGTGTAAAAGAGACTAGATCCCAGTTTTTGAGCATTATTGATTAATATAATAGCAGATCCAATTATCTCTATAATTTTGGAGTATAACCCCTCATTAGACTACGTTGTCACTTGCTACAATATTTATGTGTTGCAGTAGTCTTGGGGTTGCATTGATTTTGGGCTATTTTGGGTGTGGGAGGCTTCTTTATATCATCTATCATGATTTTTTTTTGATCTCATTTTGTATTTGGTTACTATATTGAATAAACCAATGGATCCTTGGGCTATTATGAGATATTATATCATAAATTTCTGAAAAATGCATTTTTTGTGCATATATTGCTGATTTCCCTATTTGGGGATATGACAGTGGTATCGGAGCATAATTTTGGCTCAGCCTATGAGTTTCAGCCAATATGCTATAACAAGAAGAAGAGAAGGAGAAGAGATCTAAAATGATGGAAGGGATGAGATTTGTCTCATCACTTTTCATATCTATGAAGAGCCTCTCTAAGGAGGTTAAGCAGATGAAAGTGGAAAGATACAATGAGACCTATAGAGGTTTTCAAGATGAGGAAGGCCCATCTACTTCCTATTATCAGAAGAAAGAACCGGTGTTGCAGAGAGCTCCAAAGAAATACACTATTCCCTTTCCTTTTGAGGAAGAAGAAAAGAAGCATGGGGATGGAGGGCACTTGGAACATGAGATCCTAATTGGATACCTGGCAGAATATAAGTCTCAACCTAGAGCTTTCAAGGAGACTCTAACTCTCCCACAGTTCATTCAGCTTGAAGAAGAAAGGAGACCTTGCAACAATAGGAGAATAAATGGCAACAGATTTCTATTTTCTACTTTTGATGGGTCATCCACACGTACAACAAGGGCTTGGGTAATGAAGCTAGATGCATTCTTCCTACTATATCCAGTGGTAGAAAGAGAATCTATTGAGATTGCAGCGCTTCCCCTTGAGGGTGAAGCAAACATTTGGTGGTTCAGCCATTTGAGTCATGCAAGAGTGTCTACTTTTGCAGATTTTACTCAAAGGTTGATCAAAAAATTTGACAAGAAGAAATTAGACGAAGAGAAGCCTTCACTGCCAGTTGAGGAGACTTGTACCAGTATTGATACAACTATGGAGGAGTAGCCATCATCATCAGCAGTTGGGGGAGCCATCACATTGGAGGGAGGAACCCTTGTAGCAGTGCAAGATGTTCCCAAGTTTTACCAAGGTATGCACATGTTTCCATTTTCTATTACTTCAGCACATCATATAGACTATTTTGGGAATATGCCATTGCATGACCAAGGGTCAAATCATATTGCTCGTTTGGAGCAACAGACTTTCACTACACTGAGCAACCTTTAGTTGTTGAAGGAGGGGATAAACAATCATCCTAGTGTATCATTTTTGATCTGCGCACAACTCTTGGGGTTGGAGTGTAGAATTTTGGAGGAAGGGATGAACATTACCCTGAGCAAAGCATTGCAGAACTATATGTTCAACATTGAACATAATATTGAGACAACACATGCACCATTATGGAGATCAACAGTTTTGTCATTGAGCAGTAGTGATGAGTTGGGGCCCAACTATTATTATAGCATTCCGATGACCATTACACTTGTGTGACATTGGATGAGCAGATAATTGATGAGAGACATCTTATCTTTCAACATTATGATGGTTCTTTCTTGACGAGCACTGTACAACTCAATGAGGAGACTTTGCCTCAGCATACTTGGATCCATATGGATTCAATATGGTCATTGGTGAGGGGTCTTCACTGGGAGATCTCTAAGAGGTTGCATTTCACCATCCCATGAAATGCAAGGGTAGAAATCTGATATGGGAGGATGGTGTTCTCCATTGGAGGAATACTATGATGGAACATGGTAGGAGACACCCACATTTGGATGAAAGGGTGTGGATGGTAAGCAAGAGGTTGGTGAGTCACCTACATATCTATGACACAAGGTAGCAAGAGGCATGGCTGCGTTGGTACTCTTCAAAGAGTTTGGTCATCATGTGATATATCATTCTTCAAAGGGTATGTTGGTGGAGGAAACTTGGCAGGGAACTTGCATCATATGGCAGTAAGGAGTTTGGGTGCATTGTGTTGATATGATATTCTTCGTGTCAATCATCATATCTTCACCTCATGATTTGTATGATGGAGGTGAGAAGGGGCAGCAAGAGTTTTTGTTGCTTTGGCTACTCTTGGGAAAGTATGGGAAGATTTTCTCCCATACTTGGCATGATATTTCAGGAGAAAGGGATGGCACAATTAAGGTGAAAAGAGGCAACCCTTCAGCATTGGAGGATCAAGAGGTACTTCCACATAGGAAGGAGACTCCCACACATAGCAGCATGATGGTGGATGACTTTGGCATATGGCATGTCAAAGAGTGGAGTCATGGAGTGGCAAGAGCCTTATCACTGAGGTGAACAACGCTGTCACTGGGGAGTATGTATCTATTGATGGAGTGCTCCAAGGGGAATATGCATCCCTTCAGTTTGTAGACCTTTATGAGGAGATTCATCTAGGAGGGCTCATCTATGGACCTCACTTTCAGCCTACTCACTATGCATGGTAAGAAATGTATTTATGTACTTATTAATCATTTCATAAAGTATTTGCATCTTCTCACCATCTATGTACAGTGCATTGCTCCATAAGAGGGCAAGATTATTTTTGGGTTTCATGGTCATTCTAGGACCAACATTTATGATGGAGATAACCCTTCTTTGCATGACCTTGGAAAAATGTGGTGTTATTCTTATTATGCTCAACTGATATAAAATGTGATTTACCACCTTATAGTAGATGAGAAAACATGCACAACTAGCAACTTGTTGGAGGAAAACTTACCACATGATGTTCTAAAATAACAGTTGGTAAAACTGCACTGTATCCACTGGAAAAACCATTGGGACCATCCAAACTTGCACATAACCTTCAAAATATTTCTGATTTGGATACCATATGGTGATGTTTTACCATTCACTTTGTATGGGATGGTTTGGGCCAGCATGGCTCATGAATCTATGGAGAGGATCTTTGAAGATTCAGTCTTCTTCTTGCCTCTTTAGGGCAACATTGTTGCAACCCAAAATCAATAGCTACTCTACACTTATCATAATTGGAGAGAGATATAGCATTGGGTAGGCCATTTTGTCTACCATGTTCAGTTATGCAGCCCACCTACATTGCAGGAGCCAAAGGTGGAGAAGATTTTTTACTGGCTACCATTTTGGAGGGTGGCTCATTCTGTATGGATGATAGCTTTGGCATGGTAGATTCACATGGGAATGAGAGTTCCCAACATATCTCAGGTTCCATGCCTCAAAAAGGCCTCTAGACAACACATTGTTTCCTCCATCGGTGTTTTACTTCTACATTATGATAACTATTTGGGGTGGTCACCAAAAGCTAACTTGCACACTTGGGAGGGGAAACTTGGAGATTTATTGATAAGAAAAAATCTTGTTCCTTGGAGGATTTTATCATATGAGGATGTTGCAAGAGGAGGAGAGGACGCTCTTCAGTTCTATCCTTGCAGTTGCCTGAGGACAAGCGACATTTGGGAGGGGAGGACTGTAATATTCCTAAATTAGCATGGAACTAATTGGAATATTTTTTTTGCTCTTAACATATAGTTAGATTAATAAATGGGTAGGGAGGCCCATAAATCTTTCTAGTAGGCATAAAATCCCTCTTAATTTGAAAAGGGATCATATTCATAGCTGGATAAAGCACCCTCATGTGTGAACAAGGGCAAATGCATGAAGACAAGGTCAAGTTTGACCAAGTCAATAGAGCTGAAATGGAGGGAGTGAATCATCAATAGAGACAACCCAGTATGAATGTGGATTAGTTTAGATAGTCATATAAAGCTAGATTGAAGACCCTTAGGTGTAAAAAGGGGCTGGAGCAGGTTGAGGAGGTCAACTTTGACCAAATCAAACAACACTATTATGGGGGAGTGGCATTAATGATAGGACAGTGCAGTTTTGGAGGGAGATTGATTGTGTGATGGTGGAAACCCTAATGAGTGGGACCCAAGATGAGAAGGCTCACATTGTTTATAAGAGGATGGCAACCATATGGGGTTATCTTATGATTATTATTTTGATATATGTTTAGACTTTTGCTCTCTTGACCTATTTAGCTAATATTGCCAGTGTTGTTTAGCATAGGGTGTTCCTGGTCGGGAATCCCACCTCTTCTCTTGAGTAGCTCTTGGGAGAGTCCTAATATATCATTCCACATATCCGTCATTCTAGCCAAGCTTCAGTATTTAGCTACAACGCAGTTTCTGCATAATATTGTGTTGTGTTGTAGGGTGTTGTAGTGGAGGGTTGATAAACCCACTTTCTGAGCTAGTTTTTCATAGGATGAAGGATTCCTTCTCTTGGGAGATTAGTTTGTAGGATTCTTGAGAAAATTTCAGATCTTTGGCATCAAGCCAACTTATCCCCATGATTTACAGCACAGTTTCAGCTGGGAATTGCATTATTTTGGAGGGTAGTTTTAGAGGAGGATCTATTGGCTCTTTTAGAGTGTTTTCCTGTAGGTGAAGGGTTTAGCCTTTCATTGGAGGAGACCCTAGAGGAGATATACATCAGATGTATATTATTTTAGCCTTATATTTTCATGAGCTTTAGTTTTTAGTGACTCTTCAGTCCTAGGGCTCTAGATCACCATTTGTATTTGGGTTTATTTCTGAAAACCCTTCCCGGGTTCTCTTGGATTGGTGTAAAAGAGACTAGATCTCATTTTTTGAGCGTTATTGATTAATATAACAGTGGATCCAATTGTCTCTATACTTTTGGAGTATAACCCCTCATTAGGCTACACTGTCACTTGCTGCAGTATTTCTCTGTTGCAATAGTCTTGGGGTTGCATTGTTTTTGGGCTATTCTAGGTGTGGGAGGCTTGTTTATCTCATCTATCATGATTTGTTTCTGATCTCCTTTTGTATTTGGTTACTACAATGAATAATCCAATGGATCCATGGGCTGTTATGAGATATTATAGCATAAATTTATGAAAAATGCGTTTTCTTTGCATATATTGTTCATTTCCCTATTTGGGGATATTACATTGCAATTGCAAACTAAGTTGTAGAAGTCAAGGCACTTTGGATGGATAGGTTTCCTACAACAATTCCACTTGGTCATCAGGTATAAGAAAGGTATATACAAAAATTTTGATGAGATGCTTTCTAGGGCTATTGTTAGTGTAGCTACTTTAATCAAGCATAATTCTGTTTTGCATGAAAGTTATTTTGAGTAGTATGCATTTGATAATGACTTTTAAGATGTTTATGAAAACTTGAGTCAAGGAAACCAAGTAGAGGAATTGGATTACCATGTACATAATAACTTGTTGTATTATTTTGACAATCTTTGTATTCAACACAGGGAGATAGTGAATGTCATAAGGGAAGCACACACTTCTCTTATTGTTGGAAATTTCAGTGTAAGAAAAACAATGACACATCTTCAAAGGTATCGTTCTTGGACTCGTATGCTTGAAAGTGTGTCACGTTTCATTAAAGGTTGTTCATTATGTGTAGTCAGTAAGCCTAGCAATCAGAAGTTAGGATTATACACACTAATTCCTGTACCTTCACATCCATGGGAGAGTGTTTCTATGGATTTTGTAGGAGCTCTTCCATTGTAAAAAAGACGTCATGATTATTTATATGTAGTTGTGGATAGGTTCAGGAAGATGTTTATATTAGTTCCATGTAATTTGAATCTCAAGCTATAATATGTAGATTCAACTGTTTCTGGCCCAAACCTGTGGAGCTATTCCAATGGATTTTTTCCAATTGGACCATGGATTGTGAAATCCACCTATACTCAAAAGGCTTTTTCATTGTCAAGTTTTCATCATCTGAAGACAGAGATATGATTATACAGGAGGGGCCATGGTTCTAGGGATCTACTGGACTCTTCATCACACCATGGTTCTCGGAATTTGATGCCAATACCATGGAGGTGACCAGAATGCCGATTTGGGTCAGGCTTCACAACCTTCCACTTCATTTCTGGCAGGAAAGTGTTCTTGGTGGCATTAGTAACATCCTTGGCAGATATATTAAAACTGATATACAACAAATGGAGGAGCGCATCTTCACTTTCGCATAAATCTATGTGGAAGTGGATTTGAGTAAAGGTCTACCAGAGTGCATTATGTTGAATAAAAAATAATAGAGATGGGCACAACACTTAGATTATGAGAACACCGCTTTTCACTACCGGATCTACAGGAACACGGGTCATCTACAAAACACTTGCCTAGAAGCCACAAGAGATAACAGGAGAAAGAAGAAAATAGGAAAAGTTGCCAAAGGATGGAAATATCCATCAGAGGAGCGTGAACAGCAAGAGGAAGAGGAAGAACCCATCCCACAATATAGTAAACCAACTGATACTACTTTGGGTGCACAAGAACAGGGAATGAAAGAACCCATTGATGCTACTACCATGACACAGTCAGATACGGAGCCCGGGGCACCAGAAAATGGGGGGAACAAAAGACTACACACCTCAGACACATCAGACTCTGATAAGGATGTTGGAGGACATGCGGTAGAGAACCAACTCATCCTTATATCAAACATGCCAACACAAGGTGGTTGGCGGAAGGTTGAAAAGAAAAAAGGGAGGAAAGCCTAATTTCCTCTTCATTATATTTTTATTTTTGGCATACTTGTTTGTCTCTTGACACTACCAGCTAATGTAACATGTAATTTTATTTTTATTAATAAAATTACGAATTTTTCCTTTCTGAAAAAAAATTAGTTCCATGTAAAGAGAAAATTACACTGAAAAAACACCTCACTTATTATTTTAGCATGTTTGGGTTCATTTTGGTTATCCTACATCAATTGTTAATGATTGAGATTCTCAATTTGTTGGGAATTTTTGGTAAATTTTCTGGGACTTGATGGATACCAAGTTGAAGAAGATTACAAACTTTCATCCAGAAAAATATGGTCAACCCGAGGTGGTTAATCGAACAGTCATACATCTTCTTCGAGGATACTACAACAAGCATTGTGGGATGGAAACTTACACTACATTCAACATGCTTACAACTATGAAAAAAACACCTCTACACAAACATCGAAATTAGAGGCATGTCTTGGATACTTGCCCAGATCGCCATTAGATTTGATTTTTGGGAAGGATGTTGCTATTGATGTTCATAGAGACATAGAAAAATTCAGGAAGTTCATAGAACAAATCCAATTGATACTTCAAACAGTTCAAGATCAGCTTGAAAAGAGCAAATTACAAAGAAAGGCACAACAAGAATCGCGTAGATCATAAGTTCCAAGTCGGTGATGAAGTTTGTCTTCACATTAGGAAAGAGGGGCTTAAAGGGGAAGGTAAATAGTTGAAACCAATCTGTTATGGTCCTTTCACAATTTTGGAAAATATTGGTGAAAATGCGTTCAAGTTCGATTTTCCTTCATATAAGAAAATTTATTCTGTTGTTCATGTTGATAACTACAGGTTGTATGAGACTCCATTGATTGAAGATCAAGGAGAACATGTTCAGATTCCTTCCATTGAATATTTTTCTCTAGAATACCTTGATGGTATTTCGCAAGACACAATTCTTGACCAAAGAAAAAGGACATCAAAACGAGGGAGTGCAGACTACCTTTGTTTGGGGCTCAAAGGAAAAAATACTTCTAAGTCTAAATGGATTGATATTGGAAAGGTGACGGAACTGAACCCTCATCTGCTAAATAATTTAAAGTGATATTTTGGGGTCCAAAAGCTTCCAGTGAGGAGGAGTGATCAGGTGCTCAAAATTATGCTAAGAAATTAAAGTTGTCAGAATGGTGTGGAACCTAAATGAATGCATAGATCTCATTGTTCTGAATCTGTTGCAAATTTTTTCACTGAAAATCGACACCATATGTTCCTAGAAACGCGTTATGTACACTTTTTCAAACATGTAATTTAAAAAAAAAAGAATGCAGTTCAGTCGAGTCAGTAGTCCATACAATTGACTAGGCATCTCTACGTGGCAAGGTGATTATGCAGGTGTTGAAGCCTAGAAAATCTTTACTTCAAACATTGGGGAAAACCACCCGGTCAGGACCTTAAGACAGCTCCTTTTCCGTTTGGTATGGTGGCTCCGACTGGATTTAAAGGACCAGTTTCCTTATAACTAAATGGATTTTTTCTCCAAAGGATATCTTTCAACTTAATGCACTATTCTGGAGTGGAACTTTATGTCAGCTCACCTAAAGTTTTATCATTGATTTGGTGGCCAACGACAGGTTGCAACATGGCCCAGCCAGGGGGCGCCACGTGGCAGCTCGAGGGCCACCAAAATTTTGGGTTGAGTTCGTGTGGAGCAGGTAGGGGTCGAACCTACAACCTCCAAGTAATAAGCACAAGTCTTCACCATTTCACCCTACACTTTCTTCCTTACCATATAATGGAATTTTCTTTATTTTAATTTCAAGTATATTGAACAATAGGGGAGGGGGTCGGGGTCTAGTCCCAACCCTAGTTACCGCTAGAGGCAGGACCATGGGCAGGAGGCTAGTCCCCCCCCCCTCCCAAATGGTTCCTAACCGATACATTTACTTTCCAGTGCCATGTGAACCCGCCGTGGAGATCGCTAGTGTAACCACCGGAGAGACCAGACCGCCGGCCTGCTAAGCTGCCCCACTCACTGTTGCATTAAATGTTATGCATGTGACCACCCTTAACTGTAACCACCAATGGTTAGAATCGAAATCTGCAAGATTTTAATTAAAAAATACATATGTGCCTGAAGCTATATGGTTTGAATTCTATTCTTTAATCCTTATTGGGTAAATTAATGCCCTAGCAATTTTGCCTTGTTTTTGGTGGAATTGGTGCTCCGCTAGTGCTTTTGGGGGCAAAATTGTGGGTTTGATGCTAGATTTTGAGGGCTTTGTTGAACGAATAGTGGAGGAACTAGGGGAGATCATGTTGGACACCTAATCCTCTATGGGTAGGTGTGGAAACCGAACAGTTAAAGAGGAGTCCAAGTGACCTTGGAATGTGGAATCTAAGAGTCACCCCAATTCTATATAAATGTACATCTATGGTTAATAGAAACGTAACTCACACTTATATTCATTTCCTTGTGTGTGTTCTCCATGAATGTTTAACATGGTATCAAATCCATGATAAGTGGCATTCTTCCTCATTGTGCGTTTATGTGTTAGGTCTTCTGCCCTGCCAATTTTGTCAACCATAATGCATGTTTATTTTCAAACCAAACAATAGTTGGGGACATTTTTCAATGCCCTAAATAGTGCTGGTATTTGTGCTAGACAACATGCTGGTCTCTAACGCTCCTCTTCCTAACAATATATCAGATTCCTTGCTCCTCGATGCCTAATCTGTTGCATAATACATACGTTGATCTGCCTCCATATCTGCGTCCCTGAAATATATACAGTAAATTAAATCACTCCCGTACAGTCACTAATGCACCTCCCGGTTTCTACCTTTGTTTCTATACAAGGTCATTAATTTTGGGTTCATCGAAACTCTGCAAATTTTGGAGTGTTGGAGTAAAGACTGAAGGTGTAACTGTTTCGAGCGTTAAAAAGTTTGTGTGAGTGTGATTGAAGGGAGCAGTATATGGTGCAGTGACTATTTAGCATTTAATTTTTCTATGTAGTATTTACTTGATACCTTACCATCATGCCTCGACCCCTTGGTGCTCATTCATAGTCCCTTGAATCCACAATCAACAACACTCCTCCATACAACGCTCTTCTCCCTCATGCTACTCACAGCTCCGAGCTCCCCTCCATACCCAGTCATCAACACTCCCATTTAGCGGTCCCTTAGCATGCCTCCTTATAGCTCAACCTCCTTGGTATCGGCCTTTTGACCTCTTCACAACCTCATGCTACCTCTCCTTCCACACACCTCCGTTACTTCTACCTGCACGCAGCCTCCACTGCTTCTACCTCCTTAGCCTCACCATCCGCTTCCACCCAAGCTGGCCCCCACAACCTCCTGTATGCTACCAACTCCTCGGCCTTTCTCCTTACCGCTACAGCTCCCTCCTCGGCTATCAGCCCTTCCCTTACCTCACTCCCTCCTCCCCTCCTCAGACGACCTTTCAACTCCCTCTCCCTCCCATCCCAACCCCGCCCTCACTTCGCTCTCCCTCCTCACCTCTCTCATAGCCCCCTCACTCCTTCTTCCCCACTTCTTCTCTCCCTACTCCCTTTGCACTCATATTGCCTTCCCTCTGACTGTATCCTCTCACTCCCCCTCACCTCTAACCATAAGCACTTCTCCCCCTCCCCCTCCCACTATACCCTCTTACTCACCTTCCGCTCCCTTCACTCACAACTCCTCCCGCCTGCCCAACCCTCCCGTCGTGCTATTATGCCCTCCTCTCCCATACTCTCGCAGCCCACAACCCTCCCTGTGGTTCCTACATGCTCCCGTATCCTCCAGCCCACCATCACTCCTTCCAAACTCCCGCTCCATCCTACACTGGACTTGCCTAAGGTGGCCATGTTAAGAAATGTGCTATGATTAATCCATTTTCATTACAGAAATTAACCCTTCTGTATTCATCTTACTAGCAGACGAAGTGAATGGCTCCGTATCTTCTGGATCTCTATGGTTTATTCAACTCCTTATTGCAGAGTATTAAGAATAGGTATTGCACAAATGGGTTGTTTGCGTATTTCTTAGAGTATTTGTTTTCAACCCTAGGATTAAGGTTATAATGATTGGAAGTGAAGAATTCTCAGGATGGGTCATTAACAAAAAAAAATTAGATTGAAGGATGTTTTGTTGGCCTTGTCTATTCTTTTTATCTTGCTTCTTTCAACGTCCATGTTTTGGCCATTTACCATATATTCCTCCTCACATGAGGTACATCATTGAGATGCAGGAATTGAAGAGGGCATGGATCATAACATTTCGTAGGTGATAGCATGGAGTAGACACGTCGTAGATGAAATAGAGGTAACACCAGACTATCAATGTTCTAGTCATGGATTTTTTCTTAGATAGAATGGTGGGTAAACAACTTAGAAGAAAATATTTCTTTAAAATTGTTTTCAATATAAAAAAAACATGATTGAAACAACTACAAAAAGAATATAAAGTCGAAATCGGTTGAGGAGTTTCTTCCAGGAGTCAAGATCTGAACTTTTCCATGCAGTGTCTTGATTACAGAGATTTTTATTCACAAGCATCAGGGATTGTTTATATTTTTTAAATTTGCATCTATTTTTCATTGTGTGAGATATGTTATCATTTGTACCTGAAACATTGTTATGAAATGGATCAAATTGATGATGCATTAAAGTTATTGAATAGCCTAATTTGTTCCACTATTGATGGGATGGTAAAAGTGAGCAAGGAAGCTCTTTCTCACATTTAGACCTATTTACATAATGCATAAGAAAACATTGATTTTATGCAACTTGAATCTTAGCTATAACAAGAGGAGTTATAAAAACATAGTCATAATTCTGAAGTTGTTTTTTATCAAACCATTGGGCCAATTACAAGAGCAGCATTTCATGCAGAAGCAAACATCTAGCCCGCACTTCCCAAGCCCATCATCAAACCTTGGGAAGAGCTTGTCCATAACAAGCATAAACCAGGTCTTGGATATGACAAGGAGTTGTCCTTTCATATTCCAAACTACTCCAAGCTCATCAAATTTCAGAGTACCGGATTTCTTCATGATAGCTCACCTTTAGTTGTTTCAAATCCTGCTCCTCTTCCAAAGTAGCAACAACAGATTGAAAAATGCCAACACTGTGATCGAGTTGGTCATATGAAAGATCATTCTTTCAATCTTCACCAATGCAAGCACTGTGGTTGGCACACCCATTATTCACACAGATGATTCAGAAACAAACCTCCTACAAGAAAAAAGATTCATCTTGGATGGATCCCTTCTTGGCAATGGGCATCAACAGTCAAGAATATTTTTAATTTATATGTCAAAACTTGTTCTAGAGTATTGAATAGTCTTGCAGTTGAGTTTTCGCCATCATCTCACCTTGTACCTGACAGGGGGGGAAAATGGTGGTCATATAAAAGCTTCGAAGCCACATCAAGCGAGCCCAAGCCACAACCTATCATTCCAGATTCATAGTTGTAGCCAGAGACAAAGTAGTTCAAGCGAGCCTAAGCCACAATCTCTCATTATAGATTCAGAGTTGTAGCCAAAGACATAGAAGTTCAAGCGAGCTTGAGCCATAACTTGTCATTCCAGAATCAGAGTTGTAGCCAGAGACACATATTACCATGACCATTCCTTTGGTTGGTGGACAACCTTAAACCATCTATGCGAGGTTGATATTCTTCCTCTTCAAATAATTCATGACACTTCCTCTAGCAGAAGACTTCAGCTTCTTGCCAGTTTTGGTAGAGTTCCAAGAAATACATCAAGCATTCCAGAGTTGGCGGTCATCCTTAAACCATCACAAGTTGTAGACCTCCCTTATTCTAGGTTGAAGGTCTCTCTCTTCAAAATATGAGGAACACTTCCTCCAGCAGAAGACCTCATCTTCATGCCATATTTGGAAGAGTTTCGGGAACTGCACTAAGCATTCCAGTGTTGGTGGTCATCCTTAAATTACCTCTTTATGCCAACATTTTGGAGAGCTCATTCAACCTAATATGTGCTGCCATGCATACTTTGCATATTTGTATTACAACTCTGTTCTTGGACTCACACATACCCCTTTGGATTAAGGGGGGGAATGTTGGACACCTAATCCTATATGGGTAGGTGTGGAAACCGAATAGTCAAAGGAGTCCAAGTGACCTTGGAATGTAGAATCCAAGGGTCACCCCAATTCAATATAAATTTACATCTATGGTTAATAGAAAAAAAACTCACACTTATTTTCATTTCCTTGTATGTTTTCTCCATGAATGTTTAACATATCATAACTTGATGAGTTTTTCACCAAATTCGAGGCATAAATACACTACATAGGCATTTTGGGCATTTTGAAGTTGATGAAATAGGTTTCAAAACTGTTTGATCATTTTAAACATATTTAATCACACTTTTGAGAATAATAGAAGACGGCCAATCCATTGGAATCTGGATCAACAAGATTTAGTTCAGGAAACGTGAACTCCTTCATCATGTGCTATTGTCTTACTATTTATGGTGATGTTCATTTATGTTATATGTTGTTGTTCAATGTTTTTTTTATGTTAATTTGCTCAAGAAATTTACATAAAAACACATAAAAACTCATAAAAAGTTTTCAATTAACCACTTGATCCTCAAGAACTTTCTTTCTATTCTGAATTGGGTCTTAGCATAGCAAACACTAATATTCCCATTCAAATCACGTAGGGAAACTAGGGAAGATAATCAATTGTAATGGCATGAGAAAGGTTCTAAAGAAATAACAATAAGGCATAATTGCACAAGTATTGTCATTGAAGGTTCAAACATCGACATCATCTATTTCTCCATATCTAGAAAAAGCCTTGGAAAATCATTCCAAAGTATTTGAGACTCCAAAAGGCCTCCCATATTCATGATCATGATCATTCTATTCCTTTTATTCTAGGAAATGTTACTCCAAACATCAGGCCTTACATATATCCCTATGCCCAGAAGAGTAAAATTGAATGTATTGTTAAAGAAATGCTAGAGGTCGTTATAATTCAACCTAGCCAGAGTCATTTCTCTACTCCAGTAGTATTGGTGTACAAGAAGGATAGATCATGGAGTAGGTGTCTAGATTATCAGGAGCTCAACAAGCTAAATATTAAAGATAAATTTCTCATTCCCGTCATTGATGAATTTTTGGATGAATTACATGGAACAATTTACTTCACCAAGATGGATTTTTGTACAGGATATCATCAAATTTGAATGAATACTGAATACATTCCAAAAAAAACATCCATAACTCATGAAGGTCATTATGAATTTTTGGTCATGCCTTTTGGCCTTACTAATGCACCTTCCACATTTCAAGGTTTGATGAATTCCATTTTCATACCCTTGCTTAGAAAATTTATGTTATTATTTTTTTATGATATACTAATCTATAGCAAGCCTTGGAATGATCATATTCAACATGTTGACAAGGTCCTCAATTGTTGGAAGAGAAACAATTGTATGCAAAAAGCTCCAAATGTTTCTTTGGAGTACAGGAGGTGGAATATTTGGTTCATATTGTATCTCATGAGGGTGTTAAGGTAGATCCTAAAAAAATTAAATCCATTAAGGAATGCAAAATCCCCACAACCATAAAGAATATTCAAGGATTTCTCTAGTTGACAGGGTATTATCACAAGTTTTTTAAGAATTATGGGAGAATACTAGCACCTCTAAAATTTTTATTGAAGATAGATGCATTTTCTTGGACTCTGGAAGCAACTAAGGCCTTTGAACATCATAAAGAGGCTATGTGCCAATAATTAGCCTTAGCTATGCTAGAATTAACAAAAACCTTTATTGTGGAACGTGATGCCTCGAAAAATGCAATTGGTGTTGTTTTAAAGCAAGAAGGAATACCCATTGCTTTCGAAATTCATCCAAGCAATGGAAAGTATTTACACAAACACATTTATGAGAAGGAAATTATGTTGGAAATACTACGTGCACTAAAGAAATTGCGACCTTACCTAATGAGAAGACACCTCAAGGTAAAAAAAAATTATTATAGTCTTAAATAATTTTTGTAACAAAGATTATCTTTAGAAGAGCAGCAAAAATGGGAAACAAAGATGTTGGGTTATGACTTTCAAATCATCTACAAAAAAGGGAAGAAAAATGTTTTTGCAGATCACTCTCAATAAAGGATGAGGATATTGAAGAATTAATTTGTGCCATTTCTATTATCCAACCTAATTGGATAACTGAAGAAATAGATAAATTCAATAATGAAAAAGAGGTGTGGAAACTCATTCAAAAATTACAGCGAGATCCCAGTGCATTTGATAAATTAATATGGAAAAATGATTCATTATGATATAAATATCGCTTATATATTTTTAAGAATTTCCAACTCAAACAAAATATTCTTTTGGAATTACACACCTCACCCTTAGGAGGGCACTCAAAATTTTTTGAAACTTACCACAACATCAAGAAGGATTTTTTTTAGGGATGGCCTTAAATCTAATATTCAAAATTTTGTGGCAAAATGTTTGGTTTTCCAGCAAAATAAAGTTGAGACAATTAAGAACTCGGGTTTTCTACAACCTTTAGACATTCCAAGTCAACATTGGGATGAGGCCTCAATGGATTTTATCACATGTTTACCCAAATATGAAGGAAATAATGTCATCATGGTGGTAGTTGATATGCTTACCAAGTATGCACACTTTTGTGCATTATCTCATCCTTTTAGAGGCAATACAATTTTTATTTTTTTAATGGAAACAATTCAAAATCTACATTGTAACCCCAATATTATTGTAAGTGATAGAGAGCCCATTTTCAGTGGAATTTTTTGGACAAAATTATTTTCTTCTTTTGTACTAATTTAACTCATAGCTCACCTCATCATCCTCAATATGATGTGAAAATTGAGATAGTGAACAGATGTTTGGAAGGATATCTTTGCTTATTTATATCTAATAAAAAAACACAATGGATCAAATGGTTGCCTCTACTAAATGGTTTTATAACACTCCTTCTATACTGCAACAAAAATGAACCCATTTATGGCAATTTATGGCTATCATCCACCGTCCATCACATAATATTTAAGAAAAAATTCTAAGGTTCAAGCAGTGGAAGATGACATCGAGCATTAACAAGTTCTCCAACTCTTAAAGGATAACATCACACAGACACAGAATTGAATGACATAATAGGAAGATCAACAATGCAGTGGAGCAAGTTTTGATGTAGGCATTTGGGTATTTTTAAGGCCACAACCATACAAAAAAAATGTCCCTCATTCAGTTAAGAAGGATACTAAATTGTCAGCCAAGTAATATGTTCCATACAAGGTGTTCCAAAATATTGGTTCTATGGCATACAAATTGGAGTTTTCTGAATCTTCCCTAGTACACCCATTTTTTAATGATTCATGTTTAAAGAAGGTTATCAGTGACAAGCTCCCAGTTAAAACAATATTTCCATAAATTCAAGAAGAAGGAAAAATCATATTTGAGCATGAATCGGTCATGGAAATAAGAACCCGACAACTACGGAATTGATTAATTCGAGAGTATCTCATTAAGTGGAAGAAATTACCCAATGAATAGTCCACATGGAAGGATGATACTTCTATATAGAAGCAACCAAAACTACTGAAGCATTGAGGACAACACTTTTTGAAGGAAATGAGCATGTTAGGCCCCTATAATACTAGTGTAGCCACCTTATTCTTATTGTTAGTATGTTCCTATTGTTATTGTTGTGTCCATGTAACCCCCATATTGTTATTTTTGTGCCCTATAAAATCCCACTATTGTTATTATTGTGCCCTTACATTATTATCGTTATGTAGGCCCTAATTATATTGTGATCTCTTAGACTCCCATCTATACCAAGGAGGTATTATCATTTGTATCATACAATAATTTTTCATTTATGTGATGTAAAAGATGTTGCCCCCTTGAAGAGGCTAATTTTGAAGTCGTCAATCTATCTTTTTTTTATTTGGTTGCATAACAACACCTCATTGAAACTTCAATTGTTTCATACATTAAACATCATTAAAGTAATTGACCCTTAGTTTTTTCTTTGTTTTATATATATACATATATTGGTTTGCATCCTTAACATCCTTTTCACATCTATCCATTTCAGTGAGCAACATAGGGGACCATTTTGTACCCAAATTCTCTTTCCATATTTAAAATCTCCCACCTTTTGTAGGATGATTGTGAGGCATTACAATTTTACCTACTCAACCTTCCCATTACAGGTCAACTATCACTCCAACTTTTTAAGCTCATCTACCCTTGATGTCACTTTGATAAGTACCACTTTATCTCAAAGTAGCATTGCAACCACATTCCACACCACTATGGAAAACCAATCACCTAATATTCCATTCTTTTTCTTAATTTAACCTCCGCGATATCTCAAAGTTGATGAATATTTATATCATATCTCATAATGTGTCATGATCCATGATGCCCACTAAACTAGCTTTAGATACCCCTAAGATTTAATGAAAACTTGGATATGAACCTGCCAAATATATCATGAGCTTTCATTTATTGTGTTCTTTGAATAGTATCATTGATGACTCAATTCAATTGAGGCTCTTTAAGTGCATGCTCAATGGTTCCTCGGTTGAGTAGTACATCATTGCGAAGGTTGGGTATCACAATAGAATTGAATTGTTACCTAAGTTGTTTCTAAGGTTTTTCCAACTTCATGTTTGTCACAATATCATATTGGAATTATTATCAAATTTTCAACAATCATCCTCCATCCACATCGTGAAACACATCCAGAAGTGGTGCAAACAACATAGTATTTTCAAAATCAAATTCCCCAAGGAACTTCTATTAGAATTATTCCCTAAGTCACTTTTTGTAGTTATAACAAATAATTTTGCAACCATCATGCATTTGGATGAGAACATATCCATCTCAACAACTCAAGATTTTGAACTAATTTACTGCCAATAAGGGTACCTTTGTATGATCATCGTAGATGCGCCTCGACCCCAACTATTCAATATAGAGAAGTTGAGGGCGTAGAATGCTATAGACAACATTGTAGAGTCTATGACCCAATATAAACCTTAGCATGGGAATAATCTTACCTACCACAAAAACCCATATGGTCCACCTTTAGTATTTCTTAATATGCATGGGGCTTGCTCCCCGACCATAATGGCACGATATTAACGCATTATAATTATTGAAAAAAATTAAAATTTTAAAATTTTCATAAACTCAAAATGAATAGTATTAAGTGAACATCGTGCATAGGATTGAAAATAAAATTATCCTTATAATGATCCTGACTTACACTCCAAATGCAATGTGAAATTTTCTTTTTTATTATCATGGCCTCGTCTCCAAATTATAATGAATCATTTTTTCTTAGTGATCGCCACAATGATGTTCACACTGGAAACATTTTCTTTTTCATTTACACTATCACAATCCATTTTAAACAATTATTTCCCTTCATTTGTTATCAAGGTTTTGATAATAGGTTATTCACATTGTTATCACCTAAAAAGTACAGAGTCAAAGGTGCAAACTAGTGAAAGAGTATGTCAAAAATCATCAAAATCAAAAGTTTCCTAAATTTAATACATTAGGTTCTCAAAAGAAGATGATTCCCTATCGCTAATCACACTTCAATTATTTTGTGCAAAGCCACTCTTTCAAGTTTGCATGGATCCCTATGCTATTTCTTCGACATCCGTTTTGATCAATAGGAGCTTAGATTTGAGAAATATTTGGGGAAAGTTACCTTAAATGAACCCTATTAGGTTGAAGCTCAAAAATCAGGTGCCTCAAGATCAAGCCTCTACACCTGTAAGGAGGAGTTATGGAGGCTCAAACAAATTCCTCTTATGTCCCACCAATATGGCAGGTTCGCTCAAATATAAAATCTCATCATCAAAATTGCAACATCCCATGGACCTTGGCATATAAATAATATTGCATTGGGGACCATTTGGAAGAGAGAAGTAATTGCAAACTTATGATGTATATAAATTGTCTCACACTTGGCATATATTTTTAATCTTGGTGCTCAACATTAAAAAGTGTTCAATAAAATTCTCGAGGAGAGATTACACCTACAAGAGAGCGAGAGGAGGAAACTTGTTTAGGAGAGATAAGTTTCCATTATCTCCAAGACTTCCTTTAGTGCCTCTTGGATATATTGTTCCTCTTCAACATCAATAAAGAGATTTATTGTTTTCCACTCTTTTTTCTTCTCATGTTAGTGTTTTTGCATTGTATTTTGAATATGTGATGCTACATTACATTACTTTGCTTGTTATTTCTACTTTCCTAGTGTACTAATCAACTGCTGCTCAATTTATGTAGGTAGCAATAGCTTACATAGGCTTGGATTTTGTAACACCTTCACTCCAAAATACTAATAACACTTATGTTGATTGCATATTCAATAATATATAGGAAATTTGATGGACTTGAGTGAATTTGACTCTTCGACATTCCTCATATCCATTATATTTATGAAATATCTCAAAATTTGCAATCAAGTTACACTCATGTCTCATGGTATTTTCCTTCAATCTCATTTCCCCTAACTTGTAGAAATGATCGATGGTAACCAAGAAATGATTGATGCTGACCAATAAAGTGATAACACCCTTAACATGTGGAATTCATGTCTGGTCACAATTAGAGAGATAGTGTATGCAATTGAATTCCAAAAAGAATATGTTAATTCATGAAAAATTTGATATTGGTATTATTTAATGAGGTGATTTTTTAGTGTTTCATGTTAAAATTTGGTAATATTATGGATGAAATTATAATGTTTAGTTTTCTAAATAACAATTTTAAAATAAAAATGGATTCAATATCAAGAAAACCCTTCAAATATTCAAAGTAACTTAAAATTATGATTTTCCCAATTTCAATAAAAATTCCCAATTTTTAATCAAAATTTTAATAAAATCAACCCTTACAGTGAAACCTTAAACCTCTACATCAATCACAACTTCCCAAAAAAAAAAAAAAATATGTCACAAAAATTCCATACACTATTCATCCCTTCTCATCAAACTATTTAAAAAATTCAACCGTTGCAGTGAAACCTTAAGCCTCTACATCAATCATAACTTCCAAAAAAAACTTACACAAGTTCCATACACTGTATCCATCCCTTAAATAAAGAGGTAGGGTAGGGATAACAATTAATAAACAAGTTTCCATCCGTCACAAAATTAAAAACATAAATCATACAGAATCCAATGTAACCAAAAACGATGTGCAATCATGGTAACTCCACAACGTACTATGTGAACCATTGATCTGTAAATCTATAGGCCGCGTTGAAATACAAGGCCTCGACTGCATCTTTCTTAAGTTGCATTTATTCGGTGATTTTAGTTCAATATAAAATGTGTGATTGTAATGTATCATATTTCTTTTCGTCATGCATTTCATCAGAAAGATTAACAAGGTAGGTTGAGTAGAAATTCACCAATTTTTCTTACTGAAAAGCACAACACGATTAACAAGGTAGGTTGGGTAGAAATTAAGCAATTTTTCTTACTGAAAACGACAACACGACGCCCATGGATTCTGCTTCTCCTTCCCTCCTTAATTAACCATACCCTACCGAAAGCAAATTATGATAACAATAACTAGATCATTAGACCATATGAAAGGGTATCGGTGTTGGCGGATTGCCGACATCGAGAAATACAAAAGCGACTAAAGCATTTGAGGCACAAGCCTACAATTACCATTTTTCTAAAATCCTTGTTGACATTGGGCGTCAGAGTTCCAATCGTTCGAACGAATTAGAAGTCTCCTATTTCAATAAAAACTTACAGTGCTCTCAAAGCGAATGCATAAATCACGACACTGACTGGTTATCAGTCAAAATTCTGGGATAGTTTTAACGCCGATCCGAGGTAAAATCTGAGTAAAAGCATGACAATGTTATTCAATATGTGTTCTTAATTTCTACATGCGGTAACATTCGGCGAACGTTAACTACTTAGACAGAATTTTTGTCATTGGTTTAATGCAGTCACTCTCCAGAACTATGATGCTTAAAGGCGGAAACATGAATGACATTTCTGTCTACTTCGTTGGCGATAATATCTCCCTTCATTTAGCTAACATGATATTCGCCATAATGTTCGCCGTAATGTCTACTATGTTCGCGAAGTAATACAATGTTCGTCGTAATATCTCCTTTGATTTAGCTACAACAACTTGTGAGGACTAGGTTAACAGCTATTCATAAATTGGCCGTAGTATTAAATGAAACAGCCCTCTGCACTTGTCGCTTTCCTTGCGGCCGAGTTCGTCATTATTGCACTCAGGGAATAATAATAGAAAGCATATCCAATTTTAACTGTTTGCAAAGAATTGTGTTTGATTTGCACTTTGAAGTTGTTGTTCTTGATCTTGTATCTTCGGTGTGTAGCTCTTGCAGGCCCACCTCACATAGTTGGTTTTGTTGTGCCATTAAGAAACCGTGCGTTCTCTTGTGTTGTTTTTATTTTATGATAGTAGAACGAACCTACAGAAAAAACAATGTTGTAATAGTTGCTTTAAAAAAGCCAACTGTCAACAGAAAACCGCTCGAGCTCCCTAACTAAACCAATGGAATGTTTAAAAAAAATTGAGGTGACATCCAACTATAATGAAATTGATGACAACGAGCTACCAACATGACATCTGAAAGGGATATAGGGTTAAGATAACATGTTGGCAGATAACCAGAACTGGAGAAAAGATAAAGGGTTTGGAGGACTTGCGGACAGATAATTAGATCAGTAGAAATGCAACATGTCATTTAAGCTAGTTATCTGTAAACATGTCATCTAAACCCTCTATACATTTTGGATCACACGTTTCCAGTTATATCGATTCTTTTAAGATACCAACATCGATAATTTTATAATTGAACGTGTGATCCAAAAAATGTATATGATTTTAGTTATACATTTTGGATCACACGTTTCCAGTTATACGTCGATAGTTAGTTAGTGATTTGTTTTGGCCAATATGATAATTAAACTGGATTTTTTTAAGATATCAATATTGATAATTTTAGTCTGTGGGGTTTTGGTTAAATGGTGTTGAGGCGTGCTGGTATAGCACTCATCACAGTTTCAATTCCCTTCCCCAATCGGGATAATGTATATGGACATATTAATAAAAATAAAGTAAAAAAAGAACAGGAAAAATGAAAAATACTACCAAGCTTAAAAAAAAAACACATGGATAATTTTAGTTATTGGCATTTAATTTTGGATTATAGCCAGGTCTTCCATAGATGCTTCGTGTTATCATTTTCATGCCACTTCTCTTCCATTCAATGTAAAGAGGGTCCACTATATTTATCATAACTTAATTGACGAATGGTTTATTTTGTTTACAATCTTTAGCACATTCCACGAGGGTTCCCAATGGGGATGGTTGTGATGAAGATCTCATCCAACGTTGGATAGAAAAGGAAAGAAATTGGGAACTTGAACATCCTAGGGTAGGTTTATGAAACAATATCTCTATGATGTCATCATTTCTTTTTAGCCAAAAAAGTGCTGGTAAACTTTAAAGTGGAGGGAAATGTGAAACTCGCAATATATGTTTATTTCAGTTCCTCAAGTTTCGTATACTTGGGTAAAAGTGTCTTCGGCGACAATTATTTTTCATTCGCCATATTCGAACCGAAACACTTGTGTTTTTGGGGCTGCACATGTTTGATTTTCTATGCATGAGATTTGTTTGTTATTGAACGATGATGTGAAAGTGGAGAGTAGAGAATTGCTACGACTCCTATTTCCTGTGGGGAAACTTAAGGCTGATTTTTCATGAAAATAAAACCAAGTGTTCATTTGCATTCACTTCCATTCCATAGTATTGTATAGATGATTCAGTTTTACCTTTATTTTATTTATGAAAAGATTTATGAAATGCACTAACCAAGTTGACAATTTGTTTAATGCATATGACTTTTAACTTTCTTTAATGTCCTTGAGATATTCATCTTATTGTTTATTTTTTTAGGTTTAGTAGTACCGTTTTATTCATTCATTTCTATCAAAATCTAAGGTTACATCATCATTTTTAATGCTTGATAGCCTCAACATGCCCGTAGGAAACCAGGTGTGTTGGCCACCTCAAAGAGTTAAAAGCCAACCAAAACTAAAATGTTTTAATTCTGTCTCTAGAGGCCTTATAAGCTATATTATCTATTGTTTCTTTTAACATGCTATTAAAAACATAAATTCTAGCCGCCCATTTCATGATTCAAAAAACAAAATTCTAAACTTCTACCACTACTCATCTCATGACTCAATAGATACCGGATCTTTTGCACTTGATCCGGGCATGTCCACTTGGTGTAGGTTTTGAAGCTGATGTTATATGTGTCCAAGACGCACGTTCTGGCGGTGTCCATGCAGTTCTATTTCCTGGATGTCTCTATGCATTTTAGTCAAATTTGAGGCTCCTTTCGGATCTCTTCCTACCTCCTGAATTGTCACGATGGCCTTTTCGATTATGAACTTCATAGTCTAGTAGAGGTGGATTGCATGCTTAAACAAGGTCAATCACCCTCTCTTTTTTCCCATGGCTCCCACCATTGGCTCCATTTTATTGTCTAGTATCTCATCCTCAACATTAGTATTGAGGTCTCGTTCCCAACCTGATATAAGTGATTTTACTCGAGCAGGCGTCCCAACACCATAAACATCCAACAAGTTCTTCATGTTTTCTTGGTCAGATATCCTATCTCACTTTCGCCGAGTATGCTTTCTAGTCTCCGCCTTCTCTTTCCTTTTGAATTATTCTGCCTTCCTAGTTTTTCTTCTCCTCACTCCACTGCCTGTGCCTATGTGCGGTTTAACCATTTTCTTTATTCTGGGGTCTCCCAGCAACTTTACCTGCACCTGAATGCACAGCAAGGTCCCACCCACTGTGCAGAGACCGGAGAGATAGACAGGCTAGGAAGACCTGTACAATCAAAACAAGCAATTCCATTTTTTAGTGTCTCACAAGGCCAATTCCACCCTTCATTATTATCTCTCTCAACTTCCCAGCGCTCCATCTCACCAGCCCATTTCGAGCCACTATGTTTGTGGAACGAATAACAAATTTCCAGAAGCTTTTCTCTCTCGTGGCATTGTTGGAAACTCTCTACCTTTAGGCTAGAGTGGTTACCAAAACCAAAAATGCTGCCCTTAAATGGGCATTCAATCCCTTTTCCCCATAGACATGAGAGACCATCCCAATGCATAGATAAGAACAGAATACGAGCTAATGCATTACAACCTTGAAATTCAGAATCAAACCACATGTGCCATGCCAGGCTCATTTGAGCCTTGACTGGCTCTAATCATAGGCTTAGTATTTTTTCTCAACATAAAAGTGTTCAGAATTGAATGAAACTAGAACGACAGTGACCGACCCATCACAAGGAATCCAATGCAAATCATTTCGTTGAAAACCGAGTTCAGATGAAGGAGTTATGGTCTGTTGATCACCATTCAAAACACGCAAATTTTTATTAAAAAATTGCATAGCAGGTACAGGCTGATGACATGGAAGCACAGTCAGCATTCAGGAATCTTCTTTAGTTTTAGTCCAGTGGGATTGTGAAAAGTGTCATCTTCAGATTCGCCAATATTGCTTGGGGAAGTTGAATTTTTCTCCTATTTCCTAAGTTTGGAGTTATTACTGTGGTGGATTAATTTATTGGTGGAATTTATAGGCCAATGGGGAAGGACCACATGGCGCAGCCGAGAGCCAAAGAAATCTAGCAGATAATCTTCAGTTTTTAGTCCAAATATACATATTATACAAAGGTTTGAAATATACCATGGGAATGCATATAATTCGCAACATATATATATATATATATATATATATATATATATATATATATATATATATATATATATATATATATGAAACCAAATTTTTGTGCCATGGTTGGATTCAAAAGTCAAATTCACTTCATTCAACCATCTTGCATCAATAGTTACGAGCAGAGGACATAAGGCAACAACAAATTATTTGTGATTTTCGATCACGTGGTAACTGACGTAGCAATAAGGTGGGGGCCTACAAATCACATCAAGGGTTTTTAGGAACAGGAAACATAAATCGTTAACAAGGTGGCGGAATTGTAATTTGTGATCTGTGATATATCGTATCAGAGTATCGCAATCACAAGACAAAGCAGACAACATAGAATGATTTATAGCGAGCCTTCAATGTGCGATCTGCAATGATCTTTGACCTCCGATCTGCGATGTGTGATAAGTGTTTGTGATGCGATCCACAGAGATTTAAATACATTTAAACTGAGTCATTAGGGGAATTTTAAGGTCTAAATGGGTTTCCTAAGGAAATTATAAAATAATAGTGAAAATAATAAAATAAGATTTAATTACATCATCAAATTTTAGAGGGAAAAAAAGAAAAAACTATTTTTTCAACTCGTATTTTCAACTTATCTCCCAAAGTTTTTACTCAAATTTTGAGCGGGAGTACCATTGGATGCAAAATTTAATTCCCCATCCAAGGAGTACCCATGTTTCATACTTTCGATGGACCCTACTATACAAAAAATGAGAAATACATGAAAAACGTGATTGCAATCACGTTTTTCATGTATTTCTCATTTTTCGCATAGCAGGGTCCATCGAAAGTATGAAACGTCAATCCTCCTTAGATGAAAAATTAAATTTTGCATCAAACAAGTACTCCCGCTCGAAATTTGAGTAAACAAATTGGGAGATAAGTTGAAAATACGAGTTGAAAAAGTAGTTTTATTATTTTATTATTTTTTAATTTTTTACCATTTTTCTTAAAAAATGGTGAATCATCCCCCATGGTTTACATCATCATCTTGAATCCTATTGGTTCTTATGAAGTTTATTTTGGTTGTAATTTTTTTCTTAGGAGGCCCATTTTAGACCTCAAAAATTCCCTAATTTTAATATGTAATACGTGGGTTATGGTTATGTTAATACGAGTCTAATGATAAGTGCGGGTTAGCACTAAACATGCTTAACCCCACTTATCACCCACTTAATTTAATATTAAACCCGCGCTTATCCACAACTAATCACATACTTATCTTGGCGATGCCTTTGGCCAACCCGCTAGATTCGGCGGACTTCCACATTTAGGGTAGTTAGCTAGACATTTTCTAGATTTAGTGGAGATATTATAGAGAAAAATGGTTTTGCCATAATGGAGACAATATTCTACCAAATTGGGTGTAATGAAGAGTCATTCTAGACATATTTTGGTGTTTTGGAGCTACTAGAAGAGGTTTTAGAGAAGGAGAGGTCATCTACACAGGTTTTTGTTGTCATGAATATTTTTGAAGCCAAGGGCAATAGGAGGGAAGGTCATGCCCAGAGCATCTGGTACCCAAATTGAGTAAAAAATTAGTCGTTTCTGATATATTTCAATGATTTAAACTCATTGGAGTATGTTCCAAAATCATTTGATGCATGTAAACTTATTTTTGAGCATATTTGAGCTAATACAGAGTCCCAAGCTATGGATTTGGACCAAGGAGATGTAGCTCAGGAGGGGTGAACTCATTCATCAAAACTCTATTTTATTGTATCAGTTTGTGTGATTTGTTGTCATTTATGTTGTTGTTTTTCAACACTTTAAATTCACGATTTATGCTTTTAAAAAAGACTCATAGAATTCAGTTTTAATTCCAATTTTGACACACATAAGAAAAAAGGGAACCTGCACATCAAGCATAAGATTAGTGGATAAGTTTAATATCTGAAAATAAAATTAGCACAAAAATAGCTAACATTAAATTTCAGATTAAGTTGGTATTAGATCCTGGTCGAAAGGCAAGTTTATTTTCTTGATAGTTGATTGAATTTTTGTGCAAGTTAATGGTTGCAATTTTGTGATGCTAACAAGGTTAAAGTTGCAAAAGGGTGAAGGGAAGTTTTAGTTGCAAGTCCTGAGATTAGGAGTAGAAGAAGGAGAGTTGAAAGAGCATCATCCTCACCCGAAATTCCATTCTTAGCTACACTTGAAGAACCTCAACTTTTTTCTCAAGAAGATGAGATTGAAGAGGTGAAATTTGTACAAGAAGTTGATTTGATTGAAAAGGCCGTACAAGCAACAGGAGTTCAGCTTGAATCCTTAGCCATTATGTTAGTAGTTGGAGAGACTCATGGACATTCAGCAGAAGATGATGTTAAGAGAGACTTCAAAGACATACAAAGAAAAGTTAAAATTATTTTTTATGCATTCACTGCAGAAAGAGCAGGAGAAGGTTCAAAGCCTCCACATGGAGAAGGATCTTCATATGGTAAGAAGGATGAAGAGAAGAGTTTAAAGGGAGGCGGAGGAAAGGAAACTCCATCTCCAGCATCTTCATCATCCTCATCATCCCCATCTGCATCATATTCCACTTCCACCACAAAGACCACTCCCACTCACACTCACTCAAAATCCACAAAAGGAAAGACTCCATTACTCAAGTTGAATATCAAGTTTGAAATTCCCATGCACAATGGCGAGGTAAATGCAGACAGGCTTGACAATCGGATATGTCAATTGGAGGTGTATTTTAGAATTCAAAGCCTTCATGAGGATGACATAAATATCCAGTTGGCTTCATTAAGGCTAGAAGGAGCTGCACTAGTTTGGTGGGAAGAAAAGACTCAAGAGGAAATGTGAATCCATGGTAAGATATCCATTTCTTGGGTTGAGTTTATTTCTTCCATTAAAAGACGGTTTTATCCATTAGCCTACATGAAAAAATCTATTATGAGTTGGCAAAATTTTAAGCAACTCAAGGGTCAAACAATTCAAGAGTATACCTAGGAGTTCAGAAAGAGAGCTTTGTTGCTAGGAGTAAATTTGAATTCCGAAGATACACTCTTGCAATATATTAGGGGTTTACATTCCTATTTGAAGCATACAATTCTTATTTTTAACCCAAGCAATTTATATGAAGTTTGTGTACAAGCCACACATTTTGAGGCAAGGGGAAAACAAGGCATAGAGGAGAAAGGCGAAAGTTGTTGAGATTCAACAATAAGATGCTAGTGAAAATTATGCACCTACACTAGGATGGAGCCTCAGGCTTTTTTTAGGTGGAGGTCTATTTATAGATGCATGAGCAAATTCTATTTACATATGTGGTCTATTTATAGATGCATGAGAAATTTCTATTTATAAATGAAGTCTATTTAAATA
The DNA here is from genome assembly GCA_034641835.2 of Pinus albicaulis. Taxonomy (NCBI): domain Eukaryota; kingdom Viridiplantae; phylum Streptophyta; class Pinopsida; order Pinales; family Pinaceae; genus Pinus; species Pinus albicaulis. Next base: position 313,994,837 of record CM076583.1, on the reverse strand, counting down.
TATATGTGTGAGTTCTATTTATAGATAGTATGTCTATTTATAGATGCATGTCAGATATTATTATCCCTTAATATTATATGGACAATAAACAATAATCTATTCTCAATGAGCACTTGAAAATAATTAACTAAAGTGACAAATCAGTTAGCTATAGGAAATTCGAGTTCAAAGGTTGGTTGATGGGACATTCAAGTGGACTCAGTCGTAACTGAGTGATTCAAAGTTGTAACAGAGTTGGATGTGTAGTTATGTGAGTTGTAAAGTAGTTTAACTCAGTTTACTGAGTTAAAGTCAGTTGTGCTAGTTGTAACTGAAGATACTCTAGTGAGAGATCAGTAAATTAATTATTAATTAATTCACAATAAGTGGTCTCACATGAAACTAAATATTTACTATTTTTAACTACATGCATGTCAGATCCAGTGGAGACCTAGTTGAGATGTAGGTGAAAGGGGCATTTTGACTATCAGTTGTGTCATTAGTGGGTGCACTCATGCAACCACACACACATTGGATGTGCCCATGAGGATTAACCAGTCAAGGCAAGCAGGATTCCATTCATTCGGGGATTGCTATCGGCAAGGATTGCGCAGTGGAGGCAGGCTGTCTGGAGGCACTAAATTGGCACATGAATTTGCCATTTTTTGTATGACAATGTGAGACGATTGTATATTGTACTGCGAGATTTTGGATTGGATTTTTGTATGAGATTGTTTCATGATCCATGTTATATACATAATATATGATAGTGGGGTTTTTAGCTTTATGGTTTCCTGGTAAAAACATCTATGTTAGGTTAGATTGATCTTTCTTCATGATATTGCAATTGGCGATTATGTTTTAAATTCCGAAAAGATTTTTATAGAAGCGATTATGTATTTAACAGTGGCATATAATTTTTAGATCAGGAGAATCTAGGAAATACATAATTTGTATTAAAATTTCTACATGGTATCGGAGCACAGAAGATTGCAATTTTGAAGTAGGAGTTGATTTTGTTGGTGGAAAGAATTTGAATTTGAAGAAAGACTTTCTTGGTGCTACAGTTGAGTTAACATCGAAATAGCTTTCAATGGATTGCGGCTAGAGTATACACTCGAGGGCAGCTCGAACTACATTTCTTGGAAGGATAGGATGGGGGCAGTGCTAAGATAATGGCTTGAAGGAATTAATTGAAAATGATGTTCCTAACCCTACATCAATAGATGCTGCATTACTTGATTCATGGCAAAAGAAAGTGGCAAAGGTGAGAAGGATTCCGTTGGAAGGTGTATGAGACCACATTGTCTCAAGCCTTGATGGGAAAGCCACACCATATGCTATGTGGATGGCTTTGATGAAACTTTTCCAAAGAAGCAGCAACCATAGGAAATTGGCGCTCAAAGATAAACTCAGGAAGATCAAGATGGAAAAGGGCGACAACATTCCAAAGTATCTCAAGAATTTTGTCTAATTTCGCAGTGAACTAGGGAGTGTGGGAATAAATGTTTCTAATGATGATTTGGTTAGATTAGCTCTCTTGGAACTTCCTAAGAGTTGTCATATTTATGAAGACTCTATGAACAAATGGGAAAAATAGTTGGATTGGGAACGACTATGGTCAGTTCTAGTGTAGGAGGAGTTCAGGCGAAACACCAGAGATAGCTCTTCATTAAAGCATGATGATGAAGAGGAGTGTTCTTTGGCTACCAAGGAAAGGAAGGGGAAGGGGAAGATATTCCATTCTAAATCCAAGTCTAAATGAAAGAAGCTTAATTTGTACAAGTTGAAGTGTTTTCACTGTCATGAACATGGGCATCTTGCTACTAATGTTCCACAGAAGAAGAAGAAGAAAAAGAAGGTTGTTGGAGCTGCAGCTGGTGAGGCCCTTGCCTCACAATTTTAACTTGACTTCTCCTTGATCGAAAGCATGGTTTCAAGTGCATTGGGATCGGTGTGGTATTTGGATAGTGGCGCTTCCTTCCACGTGACGGGAGATAAGGAGATTTTCATTGACTTGGAGGAGAAAGATCTCCAAATGCATATAGAGATGGGTGACAATGGATGATACAGTGCGACTGGAATTAGTACCATTACCTTTTAGAGGGAGTCAAGTAAACCATTTCAATTGAAAGATGTTATGCATGTTCTAGGTATGAAGAAAAACTTGGTCTCAGTCGCAATGTTGGAGGACAGAGGATATGACGTTGTTTTCAGTGATGGAAAAGCTTTCCTGCAACATAAAACAATGGGTTAAGCCAAGAGGATAGGGATTCGAGTTAAGAATCTCTACAAGCTGGAGGTAGATGGCTGCACTACCGTGATGGGAAAGGCGAAAAAAGTGGTGAGCCGGGATGAGGGCGAATTATGGCATAGGTGATTGGGCCATCTTCATCATGGAGACTTGAAAATCATGCAACAAATATCTACTGAACTTCCAATTGGAACACTTGCTTAGTTAGATTAGTGCAAGGGTTGCACCATGGGGAAGTATTTAAAGTCTACCTTTCATGAAAAGGAGAACTGTGCTTCGGTGATCCTGAAGAGAGTTCACACAGACGTGTGTGGACCATTCTAGGTTGGTTCAACAACAAAGCATAAGTATTATGTTATTTTTGTTGATTAATTTTCTTGTAAATGTTGGATCTTCTTCATGCAGAAGAAGGATCAAACATTCTCAAAGTTCTATGAGTTTAAGGAATTTGTGGAGAAAGAGTCGTTGAAGAAAGTGAATTCTCTGAGGAGTGATAATGGTGGATAATACATCTCTAACAAATTCCAGGACTTCTACAACAAAGAAGGAAGTCGATGAGAACTCATAACGCCTCATAATCCATAGAAAAATGGGGTCGTGGAGAGGAAGAGCAAAACGATCATGGGTGTAGCACGAGTGATGTTGCATGATCAGGGCCTACCAATGCATTTGTGGATGGAAGCATGCAACAATGTGGTTTACATGCAAAAAAATTTTCCTCACAGAGTACCTGGCATGAGTACACCTAAAGAAGCTTTCACTGGTAAGAAATCAGATGCTTCACACTTTAAGATTTTTGGCTCATCTGTTTATGTGCATGTGACCAAGAAGACCAGGAAGAAGCTCGATCCAACTGCTGAAGTTGGGATATTTGGGGTTACACATAAACACCCCATAATTATCGTGTGTATTTTCCTAACAGTAAGATGACTGTTATGCGATGGGATATAAAATTTGATGAGGGGAAAGCCATGCAGTTGTCGCTTGAGAGGGAGCTAAAATTTCTTGTGGAGGAGGAATTGTTGGTTCCCAAAGATGAGTCTCTATACGTGTATCAACCACAGGAGGAGGTTCATGGAGTGGAGGAGTCCACTCACACAGAGGCAAACATCAAAACTGGCAGAAGGCGTACCACAAAAGCTGATATGCTGAGATTTGATGTTGTGCAGAATGTAGGAGCCCCTACTTCACAGCACAGACAAAGACAATCTCCTGACCGATTTAATGGACACATGGCTCTCATGAGAAAATGTATTGTGACTGAGCCATGTTCTTTTTAGGAAGAAATGTAGGATCCCACATGGGTAGATGCAATGGCGGAGGAGTACGACTCCATTCTCAAAAGAATTGCTTGGGAAATTTTTCCAAGGTTGGTTGATAAATCAGTGGTAGGTTCAAGATGGATCTAAAAGGTAAAGCAAGCTGCTGATGAGAGTGTTGAGAAATACAAGGCTAGATTTGTGGCCAAAGGCTTCTCACAGGTCAAGGGGAATGATTATGAAGAAACTGTTGCACCTGTTGCAAGGTATTCTTCCATAAGGACCATCCTTGCTCTCTCAGCACATATGGGCTAGTGCATTCATCAGATGGATGTGAAGAGTGTGTTTCTCAATGGGATCATTAAGGAAGAGGCGTACATAGAGCAGCTTGAAGGATTTGAGATCTTTAGCAAAGGGTCTCATGAGTGTCAACTCAAAAGAGCGTTGTATGGGTTGAAGCAAGCACCCCATGCTTGGTACACTCAGATAGACAGCTATTTCACCAGACTAGGCTTCACCAAAAATGAGGCGGATGCAAACCTATACCAAATTATGGTGGAGGGTAATCCTTTAATCATTGTTCATTATTTTGATGATTTAATATTTACCAGTGATGAGGAGCTGATACACTCATGCAAGGAGGACCTTGAAATGGAGTTTGAGATGAAGGGTATGGGCCTCCTTCATTATTTCCTTGGATTGGAAATATGGCAGCCAGATGGTAAAACTTTTGTCTCAATGAAAGTATGCAAGGGAGATATTGGGTAAGTTTCACATGGAGGGCTACAAACCCATGGATACTGCTCTTCCAGGAAACTGGAGGAGAGAGGATGCTACATCTGGAGAGGTAGTGGATGTTACTGTCTATTGACATTTAGTGGGTTTTCTAATTAATCTAGTGAACATGAGAAAGGAAATTTTCTAGGAGGTTAACCAGGTAAGTCAAGCAATGTTTAAGCATACCAAGCTCTTTTGGAAGGTGAGAAAGCATGTCCTGAGATACCTGATGGGCACATATGAGTATGGCTTATGGTACAAATAGAGGGATGAGGTGAAATTGCATGGATTCACGGATGCAGATTGGGTGGGCAGCCCAATGAAGAAAAATAGCACATTAGGGGGGATCTTTAGTATCGGATCTATAGCTTTTCCTTGGTACAACAGGAAGCAGAAATCCGTGGCAACGACTCAAGTTGCATGTGAGGTTATTTGGATGAGAAAGATCTTGGTTGGTCTGTTTGATTCTCATTTAGATCCGACAGTGATTCATTGTGATAGTCATAGTTGCATTTATCTCTCGATTAATCCTATGTTTCATGATAGATCTAAGCATATAGATATCTAGTATCATCATATCAGAGATTGTCTACAGTGGAAGATCATGTTGCTTCTGTACATTCCTACGGAAGAGCAGGACACAGATATTCTAATGAAGGTGCTCACCAAGAGAAAATTTGAATACCATAGAGACATGATCGAGGTGAAGGATAATCCCTTTCTTGTTGAGAGGGAGTGTTGAGATTGAACAAAAATATCCTAGTGAAAATTATGCACCTACACTAGGATGGAACCTCAAGCTATTTTTAGGTGCATGTATAGTTATAGATTCATGAGAAAATTCTATTTATAGATTATGTCTATTTATAGATGCATGAGAAAATTCTGTTTATAGATGAAGTCGATTTATAGATGCATGTTGGCTGTTATTATTCCTTAATATTAGTTGGACAATAAACAATAATATATTCTCAATGAGCACTTGGAAATAGTTAAATGAAGTGGTAAATCAATTATCTATAGGAAATTCAAGTTCAATGGTTGGTTGGTGGGACATTGAAGTAGACTTAGTTGTAACAGAGTTGGTTGTGTAGTTATGTGAGTTGTAAAGTAGTCTAACTGAATTATGTGAGTTAAACTTAGTTGTGTTAGTTGTAATTGAAGATACACTAGTGAGAGATTAGTGAATTAATTTTTAATTAATTCACAATCATTGGTATCACATGCAACTGAAGATCTACTACTGTTAACTACATGCACGTCTAATCTAGTGGAGACCCCGTTGAGATGTAGGTGAAATGGACAATTTGACTATCAGTTGTGACATTAGTGGGTGCACTCATTCAACCACACACACAATGGATGTGTGCATGAGGATTGTGTAGTAAAGGAAAGAAGTATTCCATTTATTCAAGGATTTCGATGAGCTGGGATTGCGCAGTGCAGGCAGGATGTCTGGAGGCAGTAAATTAGCACAAGAATTTGCCAATTTTTTTATGACAGTGTGAGACGATTGTATATTGTACTGAGAGCTCTTGGATTATATTTTTGTTTCGGATTGTTTCATGATCCATTATATATACATAATATATGATAGTGTGGTTTTTAGCTTTATACTTTCCCGGTAAAAACATCTGTGTTATGTGTGATAGATCTTTCTTCATGATATTGCAATTGGCGATTGTGTTTTAAATTCCGTATAGCTTTTTGTAGAATTGATTCTGTATTTAACAGTGGCATATAATTGTTAGATCAGGAGAATCCAGGCAATACATAATTTGTACTAAAATTTCTATAGAGGGTAAAGGGAAAGGAAAATTTTATGGAAGAGAAAAAAATAGTTCTGTAAAAAAAAGAGAAGGAAAAACTCACATGCAAAATTTTTTCAAAGATTGGCCATCATGAAGACCACTGTTGGAAATTTTATCTAGAATTGAAACCAAATAGACTGAAATCCAAAGAGAAAGGTAAAACCATTGCTATAGCTAAACATGACTTAGGGTCAGATTCAGGAGATGAGACAAAAATTACAACCATGGGTTTGAAAGGTAAACATGTTGCAAGAACTAATTCTTCAAATTGTTCAAATGATACTCATGATGAAGATAAAAGAATAGGAATTTTCCATATTACAGTTGTCTCTAAACATACCAATATTGATACAATTTTTGATAGTGGGTCACAAGCTAACTTGATTTCAAAAGATTTTGTTAACAAACTAGGCCTTAAAACTATTAGACATCCAAGACCATATCCTTTGGGTTGGATATGTAAGAATGCAAATTTGCAAGTTACAAGGAAGTGCTTGCTAAGATTAGCTAGCAACTCAAACTTTCTTAATGAATTTGAGCTTTATGTGGTGCCACTTGAGATATTAGGTATTGTATTGGGAAGTCCTTATGTGTATGATAGGAAAGTTGTATTTCATCGCCATGAGAACAAGTATCACTTGTTTAAGGATGGTATGGAGTACATAACTAGAGCACATAAGAAGAAGACAGGTTTGTCTCTTATGCATGCAAGTGAAATGAAGAGGATAGTGAATGCAAGTAAAATCTTTACATTGTTGATGATCAAACAAAGAGATGTGTTGAATCAAAATTTTCATAAAGATGCTTATGTATGTAATGAGTTGTTTCAGGATGTTAACAGGCTTCCTTTCAAATAAGGTGAAAAACATTTTCAACAATCAACAGTAGTGTTGAGGAGTGTTGGAAATAAGATGTCGGTGCAAGAGGGTGCAAAGGTCAAAGAGAAAGTGACAAAGCAGCTTGGCAAAGAAGGCATGGGTTCCAAAAATGCTTATTGTTGGTTTTGAAAAGATACATGAAAATGACAAAGATACTTGGTCAAGAGTTAACTCAAGTACAAAGCGAGATCAGTTAAAAATCGCCATGATGACAGTGTGCAAGGTGAGAATTTTTTTAAGTTTCCTTTGGTTGTTGACCAAGGTAGGAACAAGATGGTTTCTACAAAAATAGATTGTTGTTTTACAAATTCAGAAATATTGCAGCATGAAGTTGTCAATGACAGCAAGAGAAGGTCGCAAGAATCAAGGAAAACTTTGAATTTTTGTGAAAAGCTCCAAATGATGAAATTGGGAAAAGTCCAGTGGATAAAGACTAGAAGAGTGAGGGAATTGTAACCTCATCCACATAATCAGTAATCAAAAGATATTTTAGGGTCCAAAAGGCTTCTAGTGGGAAGGAATGATTAGAGGCTTAGTATTTTAGAACAAAAATGAAAGTGATCATAATTGAATGAAACCAGAATGACAATGACCAACCAAGGAATCCAATGCAACTATTTTCGTTGAATGAAAAGTTCGGATGAATGATTTATGGTATGTTGATCGGTGTTCAGAACAGACAAATTTTTATTAAAAAATTGCATAATAGGTATATACTGATGACATGGTAGCCCAGTCAGCATTTATAAATCTTCTTCAGTTATAGTCCAATGGCTCAATGATAAGTTTCATCTCCAGATTCGCTAATGTTTCTTGGGGAAGTTGAATTTTTCTCATATTTCCTAAGTTTGGAATTATTACTATGGTGGATTATTTTATTGGTGGAATCTATAAGCCAATGGGGAAGGACCATGTGGTGCATTCGAGAGCAAAAGAAATCTTGCAGATAATCTTCAGTTGGTGGTCTCAATATACATATTATACAAAGGTTTGAACTATACGATGGCAATGCGTATAATCCACAACATATGTATATATATATATATATATATATATATATATATATATATAACCAAAATTTTGTGCCATGGTCGGATTCAAAAGTCAAAGTCAATGCATTCAATCATCTCACATCGGTAGTTTAGGAGTGGAGGACATAAGGCAACAACAAATGATTTGTGATTTGCAATTACGTGTTAAGTGACGTGGTGATAAGGTGGGCCCTACCAATCACATCGAGGGTTTTTAGGAACAAGAAACATAAACCGTTAAGAAGGTGGTAGAATTTCAATTTGCGAGCTGCGATATATCACATCGGGGTATTGCAATCGCAAGACAAAGCAGGAAACATAGAATGATTTATAGCGTGGTTGCGAACTGCGATCTCTAATTATCTCCGATCTACGATCCGCGATCTACGATGATCTTTGATTTTTGATCTGCGATAATTTTCTGCAATGTGATCTATGGAGATTTAAATTCATTTAAACCAAGTTTTAATATGTAATACGTGGGTTATGGTTATGCTAATACGAGTTTAACGATAAGTGTGGGTTAGCACTAAAAGTGCGTAACCCCACTTATCACCCACTTAATTTAATATTAAGCTCACACTTATCCCTAATTGATCCCATACTTATCTTGGCGGTGCCTTTGGCAGACCTGCTAGATTCAGAAAACTTCCACATTTAGAGGAGTCAGCTAGACATTTTCCAGATTTAGTGGAGAAATTGTAGGGAAAATTGCTTTTTCCATAATGGAGGCAATATTTGACCAAACTGGGTCCAAGGAAGAGTCATTCTAAACATAGTTTGATGTTTTGGAACCATTGGAATAGTTTTCAAAGGTAGAAGAGGTCATCTACATAGGTTTCTATTGTTGTGAATATTTTTGAAGCCTAGGGCCACCAAGAGGGAAGACCATGCCCAAAGCATTTGGTAACCAAATTGAGTAAAAAAATAGTCATTTCTAATATATTTCGATGTTTTAAACTCATTAGAACATGTTTTAAGAGCATTTTATGCATGTAAATAGAATTTTATGAAAATTTGAGCTAATAGAGAGGCCCAAGCTATGGAGCTAGACCAAGGAGATGTAGCCTAGGAGGGGTGAACTCCTTCATCACAACTCTATTTTATTGTATCAGTTTGTGTGGTTTTTTGTCATTTATGTTTCTGTTGTTCAAACTTTAAATTCATGCTTATGATTTAAAAAAAACTCATAAAATTCAATTTTAATTCCTCTTTTGACACACATAAGAAACAAGGGAACCTACACATCAAGCATAAGATCAATGAATAAGTTTAATATCTAAAAATGAAATTAGCATAACAATAACTAACATTCAATTTAAGATCATGCTACGTCACCTCAAGAGTTATCATTGACCAGGTACAGAAGGAGAGAAATTGAATATTATTCAAAGAAAAACCAAATTGGCACTCAAAATCTTTCCCCTCAGGAGTTGACACTAACCAAAAACCCAGGTAGAGGAATCATTGTTTGAACCACTATACTACCACATTGATACATAATAACCAGACTTAGGAACCATGCCTAACCCCTCCGAGCCCTGGCTCACTCATTTTTCTCAGGAATTAACATCGACCAAATAACTAGGGCCAACTTCTTCTCTTTGTCCACCTCCCTAGGATTAAGGTCTTGCATTGGCCTCTATTTGTTCCACCCTCCCAAATCTATCATTCACAAAAGCAATAATAGGTGGTTCAAAGATACACACTTTTCATTATGCAGCTCAAATAGAGAACCTTCTTGATTCCTTCTCTTCTTCACTCGCGGTTCCAGGTATCTCGGTACATATGACATCCCCACACTACCAGACATCCACCTTCACACATTCCATCTACTTCATTTCCTTTCACGTTGGCTCTAGTTGTGGCACACCTTTCAATTCATACCTAGGGATTCTTGATCGCACCTGCCCACATTAACTCTTAGCTTAAGATAGCGTGGGGCGAGTTGCCCACATTTTATGCCTTGTGGCACTACCATCATGCCACTTGCCCATCATAATGATCCACCTCATCATGTCTCCCTTCACACCCTGATCAGGAGCCATGGTTGGGGTTTCTATTTTTGTCCACAATCCTATGCAAGGTTTCAAGTCCTTCCTGTTATGTGCCTTCCCAATTCCCGTCGAAGTACATGCCTGAGTGGTTGCACCCCCAATTCACTAGTAATTCTGATGCTACATTTCATGTCTTGCGGACATGGGAGGGTATCATATATTTTATCTCAAGTATCAGGGCATTGATTTCTTATATGAGTCTGGCAGTGTGCCAACTTTGACTAGTTTACTCCCATTTGGATCCCTACAGTAATTTTTGAAGGATTCCTGTTACTAGGGTTGAGTCTCCTTCTACCACTAACTTATTATATTGTTCCCTTCTTGCTATTAGGGGTCCTTGTTTTACGACGTTGAGCTCCGCTTAATTATTACTTGTAAAGACCAGATCCATTGCATAGATCCTCACTACTTGGCCTCTTGAGTCTCTAAATATTCTGCCTGAGTGAGCCTATCCTGAGTTTCCTTTGGAGGCTCCATCATAATTTAGTTTCAGAAAGTCTTGCGGCGGGCACGTGAATTTCTCCAGTAAGGAGCTAGGCATACATTTAATTTACCATGAAGCAGGTGCCAACATTTGTGGTGTGAGATTCATCATTTCCAAAATCTGAGCCTCCTAGGGAGTGGCTTTCTAGTCCTCTTGTTTCCATTTGTCTGCTATAATGGTTTCTATGATTTTTTCTAGAATGATTTTCCATATTTCATTTACCAGTTGTATCTAGTCTCTGAATGTTCTTATGTTCCTTTCCTTCCAAACTTCCTAGAGTAGGAAACCTAGAGATATAGACCATGGTATATTGAGAAACAGACATTGGAAGCCTCCTTTCCTCCAATTTTATAAGGTGTTATTTATGCTTTCCCAATCTCGATTTGTTTTGCCAAAGATAAGGCTAAGGTTCTACCATAGTTATTCAACAACCAGGCATGTGTTTAATAGATGCTCCATTGTTTCTTCTTGTGACTCACATATTCGACATGTTGATGTCCCCTGTAACCCTCATTTCTGGAGTTGATCCCACGTGAGTATCCTTCCATGGCTTACTACCCATAGGAAGAATGCTACTTTTGGCCAATGATGTCCAAACCATATTTTTTGCCAGAGGGGGTGTGTTTGTATTTAGTGGTTATTTATTCTGATATTGTACCCCTCTTGGTTTGTGAGCATCCCTATTGTTTGATATCCCCATATCAGTATGTCCTTATCTTCTGGTTTGCTTATTTTCCTTTTCTCATAGGATTCCCATTATCGAGTATCCGGAGAATTGTGCCAATATTCCTTTTTTCCCATACTCTCCACTAATTCTCTTCCCCCCTTCCAATAAATGTTTTACTATTTTTGTTGGTAGCTCTGTTCGTGAACAGAAATATCTCAGCTAAATACTGTCTGCTAAATAACGTCTCCCTTTGTTTTCAGGAGTCTTCCCAAAACAATGTTGTGCTTCCCCCTCTAATTTCCCAAAAACTATGGTCCTTGATTAGATATTTGTTTGTCGTTGTTAGTTTCCATATTGGAGATCCTTTCGTTGTGTTCTGCACCCTCAACCACCCTTCTGTAGAATGTGGCATGTTGTAATTTCTTCCCCATAGTAGTTTCCACGATTCCCTTCCTCCATGCACCCATCTCCACCAAAGTTTCGCTCCCATGAATTGATTGAGAATGTATGAATTTCTCATCCCAATCCTCTACCTAGTTTTGTTTTTGTTAAATTTCCCATGAGAGGAGTGCCCACTTTTTTCTTATTGAGAACCTTTCCATAGGAATTTTTTGAAAGTGTTTACCATTTCCACACAATTCATTTTCGGAGTTGCCAATCGTGATAGTTGATATATGTGGATTGACTGTAGCACGCTTTCAATAAGATGACTCGACTAGCTGAGTCCAGAGCATAGAAGGACCAGTTCTGAATATGGGATTGAATTCGGTTAAGGAGATATTTCTAGCAATATACTCAAAGGGATTTTAGGCATAGAGGGATACTTAAGTATTTCATTGGCAAGGATCCAATACGAAATCCAATGGTCCTTTCTAGAAATCCCTAGATTGGATTTTGGTGCTAAAGAAGAAGACATTGGATTTTTCATTGTTAATTAAGGTTCCTGAAGCGTCCATGAAATCTTTGAGAAAAGAAAGGATGGCTTTAACTTCTTTAAGGGTAGCATGGAAGAATAGAATTATATCATCCATAAATTTTTGGTGGGTAAGAGTGAGACCATTACCCTAGATATTCAGACCTTTAAGTTGTTCTTCCTCCACCTTTTTTTTGATATGTCTCTCCCCAAGCCTTTTTCTACAATGATAAATAGGAAAGGGGATATTGGGTTTCCTTTTTGGAGGCCATGGGAACAATGGAGAAAAGAGGAGAAGAAGCAAGCGATAAAATCCATTGGATCCATCGTGCGTGAAAACAAAAAGCATGGATAATTATTTTAAGGTAGGTCCAACTAAAGCGATCATATTCTTTTTATAGGTCAGGTTCCGTTATCATGCCTTTGTCTTCGAGGTTTTTGTGGGAGTGAACGGCTTCCTCAGTTTTTATTATTCCATCCAGATTTTTTCTACCTTTTACAAAATGAGTCTACTTGAGGGAAATCAGAGCCGGTAAAATAGGTTTGAGACAATTTCCCATGATTGTAGAAAGAATCGTGTATATTACATTACATAATGCAATTGGCCTGAATCCAGATGATTCATCCAAGTGGTAAAATTTAGGTATTTAAGAAAATAAGGTAGAGTTTAGAGCACATATCCTCGACAAAATCTAAGATTTCCTTGCCCATGAATGACCAAGCAACCTGATATAACTCTGTTGTAAATCCATATGGTCCATGTGCTTTGTTTTTGGCTAGCCCTTTAACCACTCCTTCAACTTCCTCAATGGTGATCACTTGCAAAAGTGCCAAATTCTGATCACAACTGACTATCTGGAGAATGTGTTTTTATATCCGTTCGATGGCCTTTTTCCTATCTTGATCAAGTTCTGTTAGCAAGTTTTTTAAGTGCTCCACCATGAGTTTTTCCATGTCCTTATGCTAACCCAGTAGATTACACTCTAGATATTTTAGGGATAAGATTTGGTTATGTTGTCTTTTTTGGATCATTTCTTTGTGGAAGAAGTTAGTATTTACTTCACCTTCTTGGAGCCATTAGATTCAAGATTTTTGTTTCCACAAGATTTCCTCATGCTTCCTTCATTCTTCAATTTTTCTTAGAAGCTTTCCTTCTTCAACCACCAGGTTTCTTGATATTCCCTGTATTATCATTGGTTGTTGCACATGTTTCATGAAAACTTGTAGATGTTCTTTGTCTTGTTGTATATGCCAAACTCATATTTGTTACATTTCTTTTTTGTTTCACATCTTTTAATAGGATTTTGAAGGTATGCATTGTATTTCAACCTTAACCCAACTTGTATCCCACCATTATTTTTCTTTATATGTGAATTTTGGGTCTCTCATCCGAAATGCCTCTAATCTGAATGGTCTCTTCAGGTTCCCTTGCTTCATATCTATTTCCAGATAGATCGGGGACTGGCTCGGTCCTAGAAATGGAAGAATGGTAGCCTCGTAGAAAACGTCACTGCTTATATGGTCTTCAAAAGCTAAGAATCGACAAAGCCTGGAGGCAACTTGGTGCACGCCGCCTCTTTTGTTGTTCCAGGTATACGTGCCATTGATAGTCAAGATGTCCATTAAATGTATATATATTTGCATGTCATAGAACATCTCCATTTTAGGCTCTTCTCTTCAAATTCCTCCTTTTTTTCTTCCAGGGATGTGATCATATTAAAATATCCTCCCAATAGCCAATACTTCTCACTATGTAGATTTTTCAGCTTTCTTGTGTTCTATATAAATGCTTCTTTCTCTCCTAGAGTATGGGGGCCATAGACCAATGAAATGAGGGCCCATTCCCTTGTTCCAATATGTCTAAAACAACCTAACAGGATGCAGGGTAACCCTATCCAACCTTCTGATCTGATCTTTGATGGGTTCTAGAGAATTTCTATGCCTATCGCGCTTCTTCTGGCGTCTAAAGCTACTGCTTCATATTTTGGTTTCATAAATTGAAGTATTCCCACTATTCTTTCCCCTAATACTTTGGTTTCCTTAAGGAGCACCACTTGTGGCCTCCCTTTTTTCAATATTTCTTGTAGGTACCTATGTTTTCCCCTACTATCGAGGCCCCTCATTTTCCAGGAGAGAACTATCATTGGGAAGTTTTATGGAGTTGGTGGAATATATCATTGATAGTGGTATAACCCTTCCTAAATTTACTAACATTTCTCCCACCATTTGGATGGATTCTTGTAAATTCTTATTTCCTCTTTTATTGCCTCCTTTTGCTTATGTTTTAGGTTCTTGGGAACTTCCTTTTTGTGAACTCAGTGTGTCTCCTATATTTATTTGTTTCTGCCCTTGTTTAGTCATATATTGTCGTAATGTTTATCTATAGAGCTTATTTTGGCCTTCCGGTATGAATCTCTCATCTAGGTTCCTCCATTAATTCAAGAGTTTTTTCAATAAAACTTCCTCTGTTCTGATATTTTTTTTGGATGCATTTATTTCCATGGCTGATTTTTCAATTATTTGTGATTGCTCCTCCTTTTCTAGGGGTTCCTCTTCAGCTTTCCTTTTAGGCTTTATTGATTTTTGTGGTGTTGGGCCCCATCCTAATTTAGTAATTTGTTCAACTTCTTATGAGATATCTCCCATTTCTTGCAATACTTTGAATCTGTTTTGACTGCTCTTTTGCTTTGTTAGGTTTGGGTTTTGATTTTGTTGCATTTTGCTATTTTTCTTCCTACTTGCTACTTCGTTGAATCCCTCATTTTTTTTCTATTTTTTTCATTGCCCCTTCCGGTTGCTTCCCATCCATCTGATATGGCAAGTTTAGTGGGAAAGCTTTATAAATATGGCCATATTCATGGCATCATCAACATATGAATGGAATGTGCTCATAATCTAATAGTTTTTTCCATACTACCCCTTGATATTCTTGATCGACTTATTCTGCTAAAGTCTTCGTAATGTTCATGTATACATAAATTCTAGTGTATGAGGTATACCTTCCTCTGCGTGTAGTTTCCGCTATTTTCACAAATTTTCCAAATTATTTACCTATTCCTTCTAAGATTTCTAGATCCCAGAAATCCACTGGCAAGGTGAACAGTCTAAACCATATTGGTGCCATAAGAAATTGTTCTTGATTGGGGTTGTAACATTCTTCACACTTTCTCATGATCAGTCCTGCATTATAATAAAAACATGGTCCTCCTTCAAATATTCTTTCCTTATCAGTTAGGTTAGTGAAAATTACCATAAAGAAGCCTTGTGCGCTAAATTTCAGATCTATGTGGCTTTTGGGTTTCCATTTTTGTTGTATCCATTTGATGAGGCCCTTCTCCATTGGAAAAATGCCTATAAATTTGCAGATTAAGGCATAGTCCTTCACGTAGCTACGATAGTCATCTAATTTATTTGAGGGGATTGCAAAGCATGGCTTCTTTGTGGCTCTCGATAAGCATTGCCCTCGGATCATGGCTTGTCATTGGGCACCCAGAATAGGGCCTAGATTAGGGTTGATGGCTCCTTGCGTAGTTGCCTATTTTTCATTGTATTCTTCTACGGTTACATTTTGGTAAGAGGGGATATCTCCACCCCTCGGGTGGGCCTTCCATTCTACCGCTCAAATCTGCTGTAGAGCAGTATGCCACATTAGGGGAATTTTTAGGTCTAAAATGGGCCTCCTAAGAAAAAAGTACAACGAAAATAAAATTTATAAGAACCAATAGGATTCAAGATCATGATGTCAACCATGGGGGATGATTCACCATTTTTTAAGTAAAAATGTAAAAAGATTAAAAACTACTAAAATAATAAAACTACTCTTTTCAATTCATATTTTCAACTTATCTCCCAAATTTTTTACTCAAATTTCGAGCGAGAGTACTTGTTGGATGAAAAACTTAATTCATCATCCAAGGAGTACCCATGTTGCATACTTTTTAGGGATCCTTCTCTACGAAAAATGAGAAATACATGAAAACACGTGATTGAAATCACATTTTTCATGTATTTATAATTTTTCATGTAGTAGGGTCCATCGAAAGTATGAAACATAGGTACTCCTTGAATGAGGAATTAATTTTTTCATCCAACGAGTACTCCGACTCAAAATTTGAGTAAAAAATTTGGGAGATAAGTTGAAAATATGAGTTGAAAAAGTAGTTTTTTTCTTGTTTGCCTCGAAATTTTGATGATGTAATCTAATATTATTTTATTATTTCCACCATTATTTTCTAATTTCCTTAGGAGGCCCATTTTATACCTCAAATTTCCCCTAATGGTACCTCTATTTTTCCAGTGTCAGAATGTTGTGTCTACTCCGAAACCCTAACAGAGCTCATCTCCCAAAGTTAGCTATCCTGGCATTGTTACATTTGCACATATGAATATCTATATTATACAAAATGAACACAAGCATTATTTTTGTACATTCATTGAGGTTTCTTTTCCATCTCACTGTTTTTTAGGTGTTATACATAGTCCAATTTTCATTCAGTTTAGTTGAGTTCTACTCCAGTCATTGATGTTTTCAATTCTTGTCATGTCATTGTAGCAGAGCTTCAGGTCACATAAGACTCTAGAAAAAACAATAGAGACCAATAAATATAACAGGTCGTATAGTAAAAGTATCAAGAGGTATTTCAATGTATTCAACAACATGATCATCTTTAGTAAAAGAGAGATCTTATGATCCAAAATAATTATAAACAAAAAGTGCATTGTAGAGGAATCGACGTTGGCGATTAACCGAATAGCCAAAGAAATCTGGGTGTGACTGGAAGTGCCACAAAGCTATTTTGAAACCCCACACAGTTGTTTTTTGAAAATCTTGTAGGCACTAAGCTTCAAAATTCTGCACCAATCAAGGCACAAAAAATCCAAGCTCGAAAGTCAAAAATATGGGCCAATAGGTTTTTTAAAGTTGCATTTTTATTCCACTTTTATTTTGAATGTATAAAGAAAGGTTTTAAAAGTTTCAATGATTTATTTTAAATCAAGGTTTTCAAGGTTTTATATTGTATTCGAAGCCTTTAAAAAAAAGGGTAAGCCTTTTAAACAAAAAAAGGTCTTTTAAAAAAGGTTTTATAAATTTTAAAGAGAGAAATTTTGTTTAAAAGGGATTTTAAGAACTTATAAAAAGGATTTTTTTAAAAGAGAGAGCATATTCTATTAAAAAAATAGATTTCTTTTTTATAGAAAGGAGATGGTTTTTGATATCCAAAAGGGGATATTTTTTATAGATTTTTTTTTTTTTGGAAAGGATATTTAAAAAAATAGGGTGGACATTTATATTTGAAGAAATGGCGTCTTCAAACACTTTGCCACAGGCCCTGACTATGCTTGGAAAAAAATACTATTTTTTGTCTTTAAGAATGAATACATTTTTGCAAGCCCAAGAATGTTGGGATACCCCATCGAACTGTTATGGATAGCCAACCTAAGAACAACTAGCAGCCATGAATAATAATCATAGGTATGTTTCTACACAACTCAGAATGAAAGAGCATAGAGTCAGATGTTGGATACAAAACTCAGTCGATGGCTCTATGTTTGACAAGGAAACTGACGCATCCACAACAAAATAAGCTTGTGATATTTTGAATGTTGCGTATCAAGGTAATGATAGAGTAAATCTAGTTAAATTGTATACAATGAGAGCACAGTTTGAAACCCTAAATATGACTGACATGGAGAATGTGGATGAGTTCATGACTAGAGTCATGGGAATCGTCAATCAGATCAAACTCATTGTTGAAACCACTATGGAACAAAATATTGTTGAAAAATTCCTTCGAAGCCTGCCCAGGAAATATAACATGATTGTAATAGCCATTCTAGAATCCAAAGATTTTACAAATTTTGAATTGAGGCTTTTGTGATCCATAATTTATATGAAAATAAATATTTCGGTGAAAATCACATAGGAGAACAATTCGTCGACCCGTTTTGAACCAACCAGTGTAGTTCACCTTCATGACAAGATAAGGAACCAGATCATCGCATCAAAATAAATAGATGAAGATAATTGATAACTAGCAGTTAGATTCTAACAGCTAGTATGACTCACGAATTATTATTGATAAAAATATATATAATTAGTTCATAAAAAGAATAAATTTAATACTAATAACAAAATCGTTTTAATTAAAAAAGGTCAAATTTAATTTTTTTAAACAAAATTATAGTTAAATTAATAACTAAAAGAAAGTAATTTATAATTATATAAAATGTCATGATAAATAAAATTAATTTTATTATTACTAAAATTTTTCTATAGTTTAAATTATAAAATAAAATAAAACGAATAAGATAATTGAAAGGAATTAATTTTATTGTTATAAATAATATTAATAGTTAAAAAAATTAATAAATAAAATAAAATAAATATTATTAATTAAACCAAAAGAAAGGTTTTATGACTATAAATTAAATAATATAGTTAAACTCAATGAAATGAAAAATAATAAAATAAAATAATTTAAAAGGTAGGGATCCAGCATCTGCTAATGCTCCAACCATCGTCTCTATTCAGATTGACTGACCTTTTTTCAATTTGCAATGCCTCCCTAAACTTACAGTGGTGAAAATGGTCAATCCTAGCAATGACCTTAGCCTCTTCAATGCATATGTGATGATTTGTCTTTTCCGCATGCTTTTCCAAAGCAGAGGAGCGGGAACCTCCATGTTTGATGTTAATTTCATGCTCATAAGTCCTCTGATTTATTGATTGACCAGTTTCATCAATGTATGGAGTACCAAAAGAGTAAGGAATTATGTAAACACCTTTACCATATTTAGGGTTCACAGGGTCCTTTACTGTTCTTAGAGAGATCCGAATAGTGTTAAGGGGCCTAAATGTCAAAGGAACCTTATCCTTTTTTAGGATCCTTGCAATATTATATGCGGTCCCTTGAATAAATGAAATATCCACTCCGAAAAACCAATCTTGAGGATCGTTTTTAGTTTTAGGACCTTTTTCAACCTTGTTAGGTCCCCGTAATTAGCAAGATTTGTAAAGTCCAACTGTAGGGAGAAACATCATTTCAACCACTTTGGGATTCTAGGATCTAGCGCTCCTAAATCCAGAGAGGGATCTCTCCAATAAGTGCAAAGATGGATTTATCTTTAAAAGCTTTTGGGTGATGATATTAGGCTAGTAATGAAGGATGAGGGTTTTGTTTATTTTGTATGCTTGAGCATGATTATTGTTTGAGGGGAAAGTTCTAAATGCAAAGAGTTTCAAAGGTGAGAAGTTGCAAGCAAATAGAACAAGCTTTGGCCAAAAAGATAGATAATCACTGGTTTTAGTCCATTGGGCTATGGAGTCATAATAGGGTTTAATTGAAATAGCAAGGGGCAAGAGTGGTCCATGGGGCAAGTCATCTATGTCTAAGGATCTTTTTAAAGTTTGATTTATGGAATGAAATGATACAACAAGAAGGGGAATTAAACAAATGAAGAACAAAGAGCAGCCTAAGATCTGGTAAGTACTTTGAAACTAGCCAGATTTTGACATAAACTTAAGAAAAACATAAAAGAAATCCAAGATCTGGTAAGTAATTTGAAACTAGCCAGATTTTGATACACTTTCAGTAGAAAAAACATTTAAAACACAAATCGAAACTTAAAGGCTACTGTTGGAGAAGAAACTAGCAAGCAGGGCTCACCACAAACCTCTCCTAGCTCTGATTTACTTGGTAAACTTTCAAGACAAACACAAAGATAATAAAGAATGGTCTAAGATCTGGTAAGTGCTTTGAAACTAGCCAGCTTTCAACACATTCTTAGTGAAACTTTCAGACAGTCCTTGGGGATAAAACTAGGACCAGGGCTCACCATATCTTCCTTAGTTTCTCTCTACTTAACATGAACTGAAAATAACATTCAAGAATAAAAATTAGCTACGACAGTAGGACGAGGGAACGCCAGCATTCCTAACTACTTGAATTGAATTAAATCATTCCTAAATAACACAATTTGGAAGAAAACATTTAGATAAAGCTTATCAGTCAGAGAAGGGTACTGATATACAGTAAATCCTAACTCTATGCTTGCTGTTCTTTATAAGAGAAGATGAAAAAGGTGAAAACAGAAGTAAAATAACGATTTACAATAAGAAAACATCACCATTGACATAGACCAAGATCCCATAAATTAGCTTGTATTGATGCTTCAAACTAGTTACAGTTTTAAGTCCAGTGTTTCAGGTTAGCAATCATCTTCACTTCTCAACCTAACTATTCTATCAAAAGCAGAGCTCCAAGAGCTAGTGAACACTATTTACAAGTAGAAGTCTCAAGCTCAAGTATATTTCAAAGTTTAGCAACCAAAAATTTCTCATATTCTTTAGAAGTATTTATAAAATAATGAGGAGGTGGGATCTGATAAAAGCTCTCCTAGGGCAATGAATATAGTTTAATGACTTCTTGGCCTTTGAGGGGCTTAATGGAGAAGTGTACAGATATTCTCACTGTATTAATTGATTTACATTAAAGATTAAGCTTGGTGGGAGCTTTTTTTGACTTTTAAGGCTCTGTGTCATGTTATAGTAACTCTGCTGATATTTTTTGCATTAATTTCTTTGGAAAAATTAATTGTTTGGCTGCGCTAAGGCAAATATCTTCTTTCTGTTCAATGTTTTGAGGAATCAAGTGGCTTTGTGGTAGCTGAGAGGAATCAATTGGCCTCTGAAGTAGCAGTGGAGGCCTTTCTGTATGATAAACACTTATGGTTTTCTTTAACTGTGTTTTAATTTGGAGGATTAGGCTTTTGATAATCAATCTTAGCCGTAATCCCCCCAAATTTGTCTTCAATTTTGTATTTTGTTGCATTTCGTCTTCGACACTGATACTCTTTTAATTTTATCAAATAACATTGTGTCTTGTAGATGTGTAGGGCCGCACAGGGCTCATATGGAATCAATACCCATGAAGCATTGATGAAACGTGGCGTATAACCCTTTGGAATGATCTTCCCTTAACTAAACAAAGCTCTGAGGATCGTCACCCTCGGCTTTATCTTTTCTCTTTTAAAATATTTTGAAATTCATTTGAACCTGCATAAATCACACAACTGTTATGAAATCCTGCATTTATTGGGTTTTACTGCTTCAGAGGGTGTGGGGAGGTGCGTGGCTATTGGATGGCATCATCCAACAATGGGGATTCGTTAGAGGAGGTCAAAAGGAGAGCAGAGGGGGAAAATAGGCCAGATCCGTCGATCGCATAGAGATCGACGTTCGAGATTGGTTTTGATTTAAATAGTATGAAGGAGCCACACTGTTTGGAAAATAAGAGAAATGTGAAGAAATAGATTTAAAACCTTTATTTCGAAAGAAATATGATCAAAATAAAGGTGTGGGGTTTGGGGTGATCGTGGGCCGTCGGATGAGACTGGCCCACGAGATGGACGGTGGAGATCACACGTAAAAAACCTTCGGCGAAGGTGGAGGATGATAATGTAAGGCGTGATCATATCTGGGCCATTGATCTATAAAAATCAATGGCAGAGAGCACGCGTGATGAATTATAAAGGGAAGAGGGAAAGCGGTTTCGGGCTGCAAAACAACTGTTTTCGCATGGAAAAAGAGCGGGTAGGCAGTTTTGCCTTTTGGAATGTGATATGCATCCTCGCCTGACACGTGGCCTCATAAAACCACCTATATCGTGTAATTTTAAAGAATTATCATCCATGCTTAAAGTTGCGCGACTTGTGATGTGGGTCGTCGGATCTGGGGTCTCAAATCCAATAGTGGGGAAGTGAACGCGATATGAGGTAGATGCATGGGTGGAAGCAAGGGGAGCGGTTTTATTCTGGGCCGTAGGATCTGAGATGAACAGCGGAGATTAGCTCTGGAGGGAGGTAGGACCCACAGGGGTTGGGCTCGGCAGGGTTAATGAGGGCTGTTGAGCGGGGCGCATAAAATATAACCAAAGTCGCGAGATGTGATCTGGACACATGGACAGTCCAAATGCAATCAGATGTATCGTCATTGGTGGGGCAAATAATATGGGGGCACCGAAGCGATTAAGCGCTGACCGTCGATCTGCAGATCAGATTGATGGTGGGAAACGAATTGGAGGGGTTCGAAAGGCAGAGGAAAGACTTGTGATAAGAGAAAATGAGGGTCGTTGTATCTGGGGTTTGGCGGATAGATTCAATGGCAGAAGATCCATCGGGGGAATGTCAATCAGAGGGGACACAAAAGTTAGCCCGATAGAACATGCGATGCGATCATGCATAGGCCGTTTGATCGGCTCAGGATCAAAGGTCGATATCATTTAAAAACTCACACCGACGGAAACCCTTTATAATATATGAAAACCCAAAACTTTATGATATTCAATAGTTTTTATGGTTTGGGGTGGGATATATGTATGAAGCAGATAGGCGCTCAACTGCGGGGCCTTTAGTTTACATGGAATGATAATAGGCATGGGGCTTATATTTAAGAGCCAATCGGGATTGGAACGTCGGGCCTTTGGGCTTTTCAATCTACCCATTCTAAAATCCTCCGATGTGATTAAGCGCTTCAGGAATTTTAACCTTTGGTGTCGGGCATAAGTTATATGAATAAAGCGGAGGGTAGAGCTTATGTAATGGGTCTCAATCACATCAGAGAAATGATGCGGGTCTTTCAATCTACCCATTTTTCATTAAAAAACATAACTCTGGCGTTGTTTAGACCAAACTTTGGAAAAAAGGGTTTTTTGACTTTAAAAAGGAAAATATCAATCGGGAATGGATTTTTATAATGTTTTTAGCACCCGATTGCTGGAACTTGGGTTATATGAAATAATAATACAATCGGGGGATATAAAGCACAGGGCTAATTGCATAGGAACTTTTTGGTATGGAAAATAGACTTGCACGCTGGGATTTTTGCGATGCGATAAGCGCTTAAATGGCTTAGCGCCTGATTCTAGCACCAGGGCATATAATGGGGAAGTGGTTAGGACTTAGCCCAAGGGGGTTTAAGTCTGTAATACAAAAAAGGTGTTTTTAATGAAATTTTTTCAAGTCTTCAATGGATTTGGGGGTTTCAGCAGAGTTTAAAAAAGGAGTTTTAAACTATGTAATGGGGATTTTATGAAGGGAAAATGGGAAAAATTAAAAATAGAGGAAGTTTATGAGAAAAAGAGGAGGCAAAATGAAGGTTAGTTTTGAGGTGGAGGGAAGGGAAAAATGGCTTTTGCAGCAGTCTTTTCTCAATGAAATCAGCAGAATTTCTGAGTTTGAAATTGAAACAGTAGTGAAGATTGAACCAATGGCGTGATGTATCCATGAGTCTTCAAGAGATAACATTTTTAGCAATAAAAGTGTTTTTTGAAGGCTCGAAAATGTTCTTGCCACCTTTTGATATAACAAATTTTATAGGTGGCCAACAATGGCTCCACTTGGAGATGGTGCCTTCTTGAAGGCATCAAGAACTTCATACCTGCATTCTCTAGGAGGCTAATCGGTGCCTTATCCATTTGGTTGTATTTCTTTACTTGAATGATCTTCTTTTGGTCTAAGAACATATTAGTAGCCACAAAAACAATGGATATTTCATCAACAAGCTTTCTGCCTACCCAATCCTACTGATCTAACATTTTTTCTTCATCAGAGTGCACTTGGATTGGAAAACTCTTTTCACAACATTTTATTATTTTGAAAGCATAAAATTAATCTAATTCTACTCCTTATTTCTCCATGGACTCAGATTAAACAGTTGAGTCCATATGCTTCTCTTCCTAATCTACCAATATGTTAGGACTAAATAGTCTAATAGATTTTTATTCTCTAATTTCTAAAACAGAAATTTAAAAGCATACAAGTCAGGATTGAACAGTCTAACTTGATGCTGATATATGGCATAAAAAAATAGCTGCACATAGATATTATTTTGCAAAAAATTAAATAAAAAATAGAATACTTAAGATCTGAAAATTCAAAGCACTTCCTTCATCTTTCTACAGCTCTGTTTTTACTTCTTTTTTGAGTTGTTTCTTACTTGTTCTCTGGTTCAGATTTTGAGCTGTTTAGAACCAGTCTTTCCTCTGTTTTTGACTCAAGAAATAAGCAGATTTGAGTCATTTTTTTTTTTAAAGTTAACTTTAGATTTTGAGCATGTTTGAACCGTAATTTCTAGCTTAATCTTCCTACTGATAAGCCAAGATTAAAGAGTTTGGAAAATCGAATTCACTATCCCATCAACAACAAATTTAAAACTAGTTTAGTTAAGATTAGGTTGTTTGACTAACTAGAAGTGTGTTTTTCAGGAGTGGCATTTAAGCTTGCACACTTTTAGATTCATTTCTCTGTTTTGGTATGGGGTTGTACCTTTATTGTTTTTACAGTCTACCCTCCTTTCTTTCTTCTATTGTTTTTGTACTTTTGTTTTTCTAACTTTGAATGCAATGGTGGATGAGATATTTATAATGGAAAAAAAAGATAAAAAGGCTTCAGAACATAATAGGGTCAAGAGAAGTAATGCTTGAGCATCCTGCCATTGATAGGACCCCCAAACAGCTTTGCTCCATTCAACTCTTGTAAGAAAAAGGCATTATTACTAGCAACTAAATGAATAAATTAAGGGCCAAGCCATAAGTTGTCAAATTTTCCATGCTTGCCCTTGTCTTCCCTCCTTGAATCCCACTTTAAAACTTTGTTCCCAACATTAAAATTGCTGGCCTTTGTTCTTCTGTCAAAAGGCTTCTTAATGTTGTCTTGCTTTTGTAATGATTTGTTATAAACCTCCTCTCTGATTTGCTGAAGATGAATTGTTTGATTAATCCTTCTGATCATATCATTATCTTTGGTTTGCAACTCTTGAATCAACTTCATAACTGGTGCACCAAGGCTAGTTGGAAATATTGCATCAGTGCCATACACAAGCTGGTAGGGTGACATACCAATAGATTTCTTCAAATTCAATCTCTCAGCCCAAAGTGCATGCACAAGCTTTGTGTGCCAAGAATTTTTGTTGTCCTCCAACAACTTCTTGATTATATTCACCAAAATCTTGTTTGAGGGCGGAAACGTGAAGCTGGGTTACACTTTGTGAGAATCGGGGGTCGAAAAAATTTTTCCGCAATAGTTCGGCCGAACTTCTTATAAAGTTCAGTCGAACTCTGTAATAGTTCGACCAAAATTTCTTAGAAAGTTCGGCCGAACTGTTGATTCCGTTAAGATTGACGACACACAAACGACGCGGGCAAACAAAATTTTTGCCGGAGATTGGAAAACTGGCAACAAAAGTTCGGCCGAACTTTTACTTTTAAAATAGTTCGGTCGAACTAATTCCTATAAATAAATCGCCTGCGAAGACTGTTCTTTTACCTGTTTCATTATTCCCGCGAATTTGTGTTTCCAGCTACTCCCTTCAACGTTGCTGTTGTTTGCGCGTTCCGGCTGCTCCGTTCAGCGCTGCTGCTCCTCTCGTCGGCCGAACTAATTCATCGGGATCAGGTATCTTATACGAAAACCAGGGTCCTATAATTACCATATGATATGTCTCAGATGCTCAGTTGGGCCATTTTTCCTTTTTAATTTGAGTATTTCAAACTTGAAAAAAATATGAGCTGTGCTTGGTAGGGGGTACTGCCTCTATTAATACCTACAGATACAGGGAATGCATTTTATGATATGTATCGGATGCTCAGTTGGGCCATTTTTCCTTTTTAATTTGAGTATGTCAAACTTAAAAAAAAAATTGAGTTGTGCTTGCTTTCCACTCATGCCACAGGCCATCATTAACCATTAGCTCTTCT